>VMDO01002676.1:0-49616 GCA_007922755.1 Pedetes capensis | reverse complement strand
GAGATCTTTTGCTACAGCTTTTCCTAGAGCAATGCGTCTTTGGATTTCTTGACTGCTGCTTCCACGGGTGTTGATTATAGAGCCAAGCAAAGTAAAATCTTGGACAACCTCAATCTTTTCTCCATTTAATGTGAAGTTGCATGCTGACCCAGTCGTAAGGATTTTTGTTTTGTTGATGTTTAGTGGTAACCCATATTGAAGGCTATGGTCTTTGATCTTCATCAGTAAATGTTTTAAATCCTCTTCATTTTCAGCAAGCAAAGTGGTGTCATCTACATAACGCAGGTTGTTAATGAGTCTTCCTCCAATCTTGATGCCGCGTTCTTCCTCATAAAGTCCAGAGGGGATCTATTTAAGAATAAGATGTTGGCTAAAAATCATTTGAGTATGAGTGATATTTAATTTATCTGAAATCACCAGAAGTGAAGTTGACTTAGTACATGTTTATAATCCCCATGATTCAGGAGGCCGAGGCAAGAGGATCATAAGTTTGAGGCCAGAGGCAGCCTACATAATTTAGTGAGACATCGTCTCAAAAAATAAAACAAAAGAGGTTTGCGGTGTACCCTAGCATGGGCGAGGCCCTGGGTTCAACCCAAAGAACTGGAGGGGAAGTGGTGTGTCTAATAATCTAAGTATAAATCCTTCTTGACTTTTCCCTAGTGCAGCAATGGGATTACCAGCAATGGATTTCCATAGTGTTTGGTTTTTTCAAATTGGAGTTCAGATAAAATGCTTTTCATAGATTTCAGCAGTGTTTTATATTCAGCAGTGGTCAATTACATGAAATCTACTTTAATGTGTATGATTATATGAAGAGGATGACTGAGTACTTCATTTCTGCTTGTATTTGTAGATTCTCCAGAGGGCAAATTCACTTTCAGCTTTATTGAATTTATGTAAGACACTTCATGCTATCAAAGTAAAAGAAAAATTTCACCTTATCTAGGGCAAAAAACAAACAAAACAATAAATGCTTAGCAAGGAGCTTTCAATTTATATTTTTCTGGGTGAAGTAGAAATGAAAACATTAGCTGTGCACTCTGAATTAAAATAAAGAGACTTAACCTTTGGTGTGCCTATCTTTAAGACTTACTCAAATAGAATACATTTGCAGTGACTTTTATGTATCTCCTTCTTATTATGTGTGGAATAGTTAGTTCCCTTTGTGGTTTTACCCTGATAGTTTCTATAGTTGCTAATCTTATGAATATAATAAAAGCTACTAGAGCTTTCTGTGATGAATTTAAATATTTCAAATGAAAATCAGCAAAGAGGGAATAGATTTCAGAAAAGCTCAAGTCTTACTTAATGTGACAAACCATCATGTGTATGTTGATTGTGAAAAGTGAGATGGGAGACAATTTAGAATAAGCATGTGATTGTTAAACAGCAGCTGTGCAGCAGATCTGGGTGTTCACTGGAGGAGACAGAAGGAGCCAATTGTGTTCCTGTAGTAGAGAGGGGTCCGATCCAGCTGGAGGGGTGTACAAGTGGGGTGTGCAGATCTGGCTGCACAGGGAGCTGAAGGGCCTTGTATAAGGAATACCTTAGCATCCATGAGATGGGCTTCAGAGGGTGCAGAGCCCTGAGTTTGCATGCAGAGGGTTAATTTATGACCCAGCCTGCATTTCTCTCAGATGATAATGCAGAGTTTTCAAGGGTCTAGGACCAAAAAAGTATAAACCAAGCCAAAAGCAAACAGAAACACTGCTCTAGGGAAATGGAGGGCCACTGAAGGATTAAGCAGATGAATAATGACTAGGGCTTTATTTCACAAATATTGTGCAGATGAGATGTTAAAAACTGAAAAGAGAATGGGGAGATGCTGGAAGCAGGGTCGCCAGTGAGGAATGTACTACAGGGGGCTGAGAGAGAAGGGCGAGTATGTGCCATGGCTATGGCATTGGGAAAAGGAGCCAGCACAGAAAAGCAGCAGCTGCTAGGTGCCTTTGGCCAGATGTCAAACCCAACTGAAGGGTCAGAGTTGATTTCCAGCTTTCTGACTTGGTGGCGGTTAACTGGAACAAGCAACACAGGATGAACATCACGTTTGAAGAATGGGGAAGTTAATAAGTTCTATTGGGCATGTTTTGTTTGAAGTTCAGGAGCATTCACATGGGTTCTGAGTTTTGTAGGAGAGATCTAGACTGGAGATGAGAGGAAGTGAGACAGGAAGAAGGCTGAGAACAGGGTCTGAGCAGATCAGCTCTTTGAGGCTGAGGAGTGGTTGGTAGAATAGGAAACTGTGGAGGACAAAGGGAAGTCAGAGACCAGCATCTCAGGGACCTTCAAGGTAGAATGAGGACCTGCGAAAAAGCCACTGAATCTGACATGTAGAAAACTAATGCAAACAATTTTAGTAGAGTGGGGAAAGAGGCAATGTATACTCCCCAGAGAAGTGAACCAGAAAATGTGTAAAAACTAGTTGATTTTTAATTAATTAATTAATTATTTTTTTTTTTGTGTGTGGTTCTTGGGGATTGAACCCAGGCCCTCACACATGCTTTGCAAGCATTCTACCACTGAGCTGTACCCCCAGCCTATTTTTGTTTTTAGTATCTTGAAACAAGGTCTTGCCAAATTACGTAGACTGCCTCTGGCCTTGAACCTGTGATCCTTCTGCCTCTGCCTCCTGAGTTGCTGGGATTACCGGTGTGAGCCACCATGCCTGGTGACTAGTTGATTTTTAAAAAATAAAGTTTAGTGGGAGAGGGAAGGAGAATGGGGGTAAAGAATCTGGGTGCGGTAGGAGGGCTTGTTCAGGGAAGAACTCCTGAGGAGGAGAGGCCAGGGTGTGTTTTAGGTATTACGGAAAGGACAGGGAGAAAAGTGACTGGAAGTTTGAGAGAGAGGCTGTCTAGAGAAAGTGAAAGGAGACAGAAGTGCCCTCAGCTTGACCAGTTGGCTTCGGAAGGTGGTAGGAATGCCTTTCCCGAGGCTGCATGGCAGTCCCTTTGGAAATGAAATGAGAAAGTTAAGGCCTTGCTTCCATATTCTGAAACTAGGCCACATGTATATTTTTGGGTGCAGCCAAGAAGGACTGGGCAACTTGAAAGTGCTGAGGAAATATTTTACACGTTTTTGTAGGGAATGAAAAGTGGAGTCAGCTAATCATGAATTAAAAGGTGACTAGCCAGGTAATCACAAAAGCCCCCACAGGGGGCTAAATTCACACATAATAAGGCACTTGGCTTTGTCAAAAGCTTGCTATGTTGGAGGCACTATGTCCTGGTAATGGTGGGATTATCTGTGTGTTTACATGATTTTCTTCAGTGCTGTTTATTATGTGGAGAATTCCAACATGGAAAGTTAAAGCTCCAGGGTTGGGATTGGCAGCCCAGATGAGGCAGGCCTAGAAGGGAAGGGAAATCCGGGTGTTGGTGAGTGTGTGGGTGCTGGGATAGGGCGAAGGGCGTGAGGCTGTGTTTATATGAGTTTGGTTCCATAATATCTGAACCAGCCAGGATGCTTGTTAGAGACACAACATTCCAACAGTCAAACCTCAGGCTTAGCAAAAGTCTGGGTTTTTGGTTGCATACTACAGAATACACTGTGTGTAGTTTAACAAGAAGGGATCCATGAAAAAATTACTCAGTAGCTCATAGAAAACATGGGTGTCTGTTGGAGATTTTTAAAATTATATTTCCCAGCTAGGGTCCCTCATAACAGCCTGAGGGGCTGACCCCTAGTTGACCCCAGGGCTCATCTCACTCACTCAAAACAGCCCCTCCCATCGAGTGAGCAAAGATGGCCCTCAGTCAGCTTGACCAGCCCTAACCACCTTAATTTTGATTGGCTCCCCTCACCACCTTGCAGGTAATAACTGTCTCCACTTGGCAGTTATGTCCGTTTGCCCACTGTACCTGCCAGATGTGTGCTCTGATTGGCTGAACCCCACCATGTGACCCCTCCAGGACCCTATAAAAGCAGGGCTCCTGGACCCCATATTCATTCCTGTAGCACCATCGATCCTGATCTCTCTGACCGTCTCCTGATCCCCATCACCTAGACCAGCGCCCCCTACTCCAGCAAGACACTCCAGCAAGACCATCTAGCAAGCCGGCGAGATCAAGCCCAGGGGCCCTGAAGAGCCGAAGGCATCTAGCAAGCCACGAAGAGCCTCCCAACTCCTCCCCTCCTTTGGGGGTAAAGAAGGTGAGCCACGAGAGTCAAGACCATCGGACCTCAACTGAACACCAGCGGCTGTGGTTGTGCCTTTAAGGCTGAGCTGTACCAGCACTTAGCCTGCAGCATTCCATGCTGTAGGCCTAGAGCCAGCACTTAAAGGGATAGAGCCTTGCTCTATAGGGGCTGCTTGCTCCTTGCTCTCCATAAGGGGAGCATCCCAATAAACCTTCCCTGTCCTTCTTTAACCATCTGAAGGTCTCCCGAGGTCCTTCTTTCCCGACATCGGCCACTTTATTATGTTGAGGGTTTGACCCTAACTTTAGCCGGGCTAGAGCTAAAACCCCGACAGGTGTCCAAAGAGGTTCAGAAGTTGAGCAGCCAAAACAAGGCCCAGAGCATTTTTGTGAAGTTATTTTGGTGCCCCTTGGCAGAGCTTACAGCTCCTGCAGTGGTGCTCAGGCCTGGTACCTAAAGCCAGAGGCTCTGTCACCACTTCTACTGAAAGACAACCTTGCAGAGCGCCTTTGTGCTCATTCTGTTTACTGCTTCATAGTCCTTTTTGAGTGTGACTGTTCTTTGTTGCTAGAAGGGTTGGGAAAGTGGGTTCTAGCTTTCTCCTCTGGGAGGCAGGTCTCAGGCCAGGCAGCTAAAATGTGCCCAGATAAAGCTGGTAGTCACAAACCTGACTCAGGGGCATCTACTGACACCGAAGGGCTGGGATGATGGGGCCAGGAAGCCACATTTTAAACGAGCATGTCACCCAGATTAGCAAAGCACTTCATTAGGATACCAGATAGAGAGGAAAAATGGAGATATAGCAGAGAGGATTGTATCTCCATGAGACTGCAGAAGGAACTTCCTGGGCAGGAAAAGATGAACAAGCAGAAGGGAAGGAGGCTTTTTGAGAGGTGCAGTGGCAGAGGTGAAAGGTTTTGGGTTCTAGTGCCTGGCTTTCTGTGTGTGGAAGCAGGAGAGGGTACTGTCAGGGAATGGGGGCTGTGAACTGGAAGATGTTATGGCTCTTGGTGTAAACTGCAAAGGCGGTGAATTTATGGAAGAAGGAAGTAGGTGATGATTTGTAAAGTATAGGTCTCAGTCTGCAGATACATTCTTTTTACACTGGCTTCAAGATTATAGTCCTGACTGGGAACATGGGCACCTTTTAGTACAATTTGAAAGGAAGAATACTGGTTTCCTTCAGATGAGGAGCTGGGAGTGGTGTATTCTACAAAAATGTTGAGGTACAATAAGTGGAAATTTCTTGGCAATTGAATGAGTCCAGAAAACATATTTGAAAATGCAGGAAGAGTCGATGATAAACTGTATTTTTTTGACAGATATATTGTTAACTTTGTAGTGGCTTTAGGGAACAAGGAAGAAGCAGTACATTTAACAAACGCATTGTAGGGTATGTTCCTGGGTCAGCATGCTAAAACATGAACAGATGTGGGTCATGGAAGTGAGAAAATATAGTACTTGTGGTTGTGGATTATGACCTTGATGGAGATTGTCAGTTTTTTAGTTGTCAGGGAGTAGGAAAACAATCTTGAAGCATCAGATGAAGAGTATGAGGCCACCAGAAATGGAACAGGTCTTCATCAGGTGGATTATGAGGCGAAGCTGGGAACCTCGAGCAAAAATTTGTTAACAGGAGGTTACAGTCAGTCTTTCAGAGTAAATCAAGGGAGAAGGGTAAGCACAGGAGGAAGATGGGTGTTAAGAATTATGAATATGGTCAGATTAGAAGATAAGAGCCTGGGAAGTTCCAGGGGCTGTTGACTTTGCACAAATATCTTAAAAACATATTTTAACTCCTGATGGAGCAAGGGAGTGGGGTTGCAGATGGCAGGGGAGGAGTTAGACAGGAATAAACCTAACTAACTTGGCTGTTCCTACTATTCATTAATTCATCCTGTGCTGTCATTCCACTTGGCAGTGGGGGTGTGTGCCTAAAAACTACAGTATATTATGTCTGGAATGCTCAGGTCTGAGCATTTCAAGAATAGTTGAATAAGAAATCATTTGCTGAACAGAGGTTATAAAATTCTAGAAGTTGTGAAGTGAGGGTAAAACATTTGAAATAGTGTCTGGTGTTGGCTTCAAAGGGGACCTCAGGTGACTGATGGCAGGTGACTCATAGCCAGTCAACCTTAGAGAGATGTTCTCAGGAGGCAGCACAGAGGATGGAGGAGGAAAGATGCCATTTTACCATAAAAATTCCTTTTTGACTTTGGAGAGGAATTTATCCGCAGGGACTTTTCTAGGGGAAATTCGGGTCTTTCATGGTACCGTCAGTGTTTTGGGCTGTGCACATTTAAAACCCTGAAGACAAAACAGTAACAAGGGCCAAAGAATCCAAAATTGGGCATTTGATACTCTCTTTCCAAAAAAGAGGCCCCAGATTGACTGAAGGATCGTTTAAAATACTTGATTCATAAAGAAAAGAATGCTCTGGCTGCAGATTATATGCCTTAGATTTTACTTGAAATGTAAGAAGAATGTAAGTAGCATGTATGAGACCTTGGGTTCATTCCCTGGCACCTCCAGGTCCTTTTGCCAGTCCATCACAATTGAGAATTTTGCTTTGGAGGCTGGAGTTTAGCTCTGCGTACTCTAAGGCTCTGGGTTCGAACCCCAGCACTGCAAAATGGGAGAAGGACGCAGCTGCCCACTCCTGAAACAATCTCAGAAACAGTCAGCTGTTGAACTCCCTATAAATAGCAGAGAAGCATTGACATAATGCCAGGCATGGCACAGTGTTGGGGAGTGTTTCATTCCATTGTACATAGGGTCACTATGAGTTGGACTCGACAACATCTAAACAATTTTTTTAATGTACAACTTAATAGGGGATATTTGTTATTTTAAAAGTTATATTTTAATAGAAAAAATCCTGAATTATGTTATAGGATACATTATAATCTACACCATAGTAAGCCTGTCCTTTGGACCCATACATACCTCATAGGCCCCAAGCTCATTGAGGTGCAGCTTCCCAAAGTGGGAAGCATTGATGGATGTCTTACAAATTCAGCGTTAGGAAATTATAGAATATGTTCCTATGTAGCCAGTGGCCCCACTACATTATTCTCATAAGGAAAAGCTATAGTTGGGCACACAGGCTTAGCTGCCAGACAGACAGGTCTGGCTAGGATTTGCTGCCCTCCACGTTGGCCCTCCAGGCAGCCTTTCCTCTCTTTAGCCTCTAAGTTCTTCAGCTCTTTCTGTTTTGACCCTAACCCCACCTTCCAAAAAATGAAATTCATTCTGATAAATTATATTATATTATTTTTTTTAAATTTATTTTTGCAGTACTTGGGTGTTGAACCCAGGGCCTTATACATACTTTGTAAGTGCTCTACCACCAGGCTGTACCCCCAGCCCATTTTTAATTTTTTATCTTGAGACAGGTTCTTACTATGTTATGCAGGCTGCCTCTGGACTTGAACCTGTGCATCTTCCTATGTCCTGAGTCCCTGGGATTATAGGCAAGCACCATTACTCCTCTGTATTTACATTTGTTAATGGATTACCTGGTAAATGGATTTCAGTCAAAATATTTATTTTTTGACCTTTAAGTATCTAGCTGGGGAAAGCAAGCCCTTGTTCCCAGTTGACAATCTCGGGTTTAGCAGGGAGAGTGAAGACAGGAGCCCTGTGCATCCCTTCTTCAGTTGCCCCTGAAATCTGAGCAAGTAGACTGGATGGGCTGGGCTGGTTTGGCTGGTAGGCTTACTTTGCAAGTAAAGAAGATGTGGGCACCCATGGTGTGTGGCTCATTCACAGCAGGTGGTTTTCAAAGACCTTCTTAAAGCACTGGAACACTTGAGTGAAACCTGAAGGGGACACTCAATACGTGAAAGAGGTGGAGGGGCCCTGGTTGGTGACCGGAGCACCCCAACCCCAACACAGTATGAAAGCCCATGGCTATTGGGTCATTTTTGAGAGCTTCTTCCTGGCCCTCTTTCTGTAACACACCATTTCCCTTCCCTTCCCATGCACCCATGCAGGGTCTTCTCCCTGACACCACCCTCCATACCCCCAGCAGTCTCTTCATTCTTCCTCCTCACACTGTCTGGCCATATTTTCACTGTTCCTGGTGGTGGCAGTGCCTGTCCTGGGAGGCCTACTTTCTTCCCCCAGGGGAGTGATGCTGCTGTTACTGGCAGGACCATCTCATGCCACTGGGTCCCCTTTAGTCTTCAGCCAGCATGATGCTTGGATTTCAGAGCAAAGAGCAGTCAGCACATAGGAAAGCTGCCACAGGGCCCAGAGGATCTGTGTTGGGGAGGTAGTCAGGAGGAAGGTAAACTCAGGGTGCCCAGGTGTGACAGATGCAGGAAGCCTTCTCCATTGAGCAGAAAGGTAAAGGCCTGTCTCTTAATATGGCAGTGTGTCAGCATTGGAGATGGAAATTAAACTGCAAATGATACTGGAGAAAACTGCTGACAATAATGATAATTACAGCTGTTGAAGCAATAAAGCTGGAAATAAGACAAAAAATTTGGTTTAACAGCACATGAGGAATACCAGCCTCAGTTACTTACATGAAATGAACTGCTTATTTTTTAGCCTAATCACTATCATTTTAGCGGTCATGCATACAACTAAATGCATTGGATTTATTTGTGTGAATTTTATTTGATTACAGTGCTAGATTCTGTTTTTGTCAGCTGAGTCATGATAGTCTGTACTTATTATTGACTGATCACTCTTAATGTTTGACTTACCCTGTCAAGTTACTTCTGTCCAAGTTCATAGGTTTCTCATTCCTTTAGGTAAGTTTGTCCCTTTTAAGATTAGCTAGTTTGTATATCTTACCATACTAAAGAATGAGTATTTTTTTTAATAAAGAACCATGAATTTGTCAATAGAACAAACAGACATTAGAAGATTGTAGGATTTTTTTTCCTAGCTTACCGTGGGGGCTGGGATTTAGGTCAATTGGTAGAGCATTGCTCTGGAATCTCTGAGGTCCAGAGTTTGATTCCCAGCATGACAAAAATAGGAGAAGGATGGGGCAATACATTCTTGAGGCAATCCTGAAACAATCAGCCATTGAAAACCCTATAAGGTTCACTATGAATTGGACTTGACTTGTCGGCACCAAACAATAACACCAAACTTACTCTGGAGTGTATTTGCATCTAAATATGCTTCTCTCTGGCATGCCTCAGTGCTGCATGTAACCACTGATGGTCCTGCCTAATCAGATGAAGAGGGATAGGAAGAGATCATTGTGAAAACCTTGTAGAATATAGAATAGCAAGAGTAAAGAGGCTGTCTGGAGAGGAGACTGAGTGTTTTCTGTGGGAAATTATGGCCACAAGAGGCTCAGAAACTTGACATAGGAAACTTGGATATGTGTTGGCTTATGTTTTATGAGATGAGGAGGATAGAGGGAAGAGTTTGGCTGGAGGACATTCCAGAGCAGTTTGTACCTATTTGGATGCTATCAGGTGACAAGTTAGTTAACTGCTAAAAGATGACATACTTTTGTCCTACTAGCTTTGGAGATACTGAGGACAGCATTGCTCTGAAGGGCCCTTAGTGATCATGCAGCTATCTTAATGCTCAGATGAAGAAACAGAGGCTTTTTGACTCTCAGGTAGGATTTGGACTAGATTAAGGGAAGTGATTTTCCATCCAAGATTAATTCTCATTTCAAAGGTATATGTTACACAAACTATTAGTAAAAATACCTCCAATAAGATATATTTGTTAATTTGAAGAGTGAGCGCCTGTTAGACCAGGAGCATCTTACAAGTCACTGATGTTTTAGTTTGGGGCTGATATGGTGATTTGTAGTCAAAATAAATGTATTGTAGTCAAAATAAATGTATTGAATTGTGTTTGCAAATTTCCTCTGTTAAGAAATGTGAGGGAGCCAGGCCTGCTGGTGCACACCTGTAATCCTAGCACTAATGAGGTACAGCAGGAGGATTTTGAGTTAGAGGCAGGCCTGGGTTACATAGGGAGACCTTGTTTCAAAAAAAAGGAAGAAGAAGAAGAAAAAAGAATAGTAATAGTAACTAACATTTACTGAGTGTACCTACTGCTGCCTCTCTACTTCATCCCTCTCCCAGATTACAGTCTTGCCTTAGTATCTGTGGGGGATCAGTTTCAGGACTTTCCCTTCCCAGGATACCAAAATCCATGGATGTCCAAGTCCCTTACATAAAGTGGCGCAGCATTTGCATATAACCAATATGCATCGTTTTGTATACTTTAAATCATCTGTTGTTGTTGTTGTTAGGTGCCATTGAGTCGGTATCCGACTCATAGCGACCCTCTGTACAACAGGGGAAACACTGTTGTCAGTGCTTCTCTGCTGTTCATAGGGTTTTCAATGGCAGATTGATTTTTGGGAGGGGGTTGCCAGGTCCTTTTCCCAAGCCTGCAGCTTCTGGTGTTCCCTGGAGGTCTCCCATCCAGGTACTAACCAGGCCCGACCCTGCTTAGCTTCCAAGATCTGACGGGATTAGAGGCCACAGAGCTACAGCTGCAGGCAAATCATCTGTAGATTAGGCATAATACTTAACATAATGTAAATGCTGTATAAATAGTTGTCACACAATATTGTTCAGGGAATAATGACAAGTAAAAAGCCTGTACCTGGTCAGTACAGATGCAGTTCTTTCTTCCCTGAATATTTCTGATGTGAAATTGGTTGAATCTGTGGCTGTGGAGCCTGCTGGTACAGAAGGCCCACTGTCTCGCATCTAATAGATACAACCCCCGGGGGAAGCTGACCTTACTACATGCCAACAGAGGAGGACCCTGAGGCAGAGAAAGGTTAAATAATGCCCACAGTAGAAACTGTTCTTCAACTGCCTGTCACTCTGCCTATTCCTTTAACTCTTAAGTATTATGCCATTGTGCTTCCTATGTTGAAAGTATTGAAGTTAAAAATTGTTTGAAACTATTTGAATAGTTGTTAAATTGCAAGAGTATGCTATATTATAATGACATACAAATATTTTCCAAAAAATAATAAATATCCAAGATATTTCTCAAATGCAAAAGGTTAGATAAAAATCTCTATGTGCTTTGGCTAATTTACCAAACGTAGTAGGGTGATCATATGAATTATCCAAAAGTGAAAGAAGGTGCTGTTAACAATCATGTGGTGATAACAAGAATAAACTGTACTCTCCTGGCAATTAGGATATGTCATCACCCTACTGATGTTTGAAGCAAAATATATTAAAACAATACTTCATGTTTTTGACTTACAGGAGGATTCCTCAATGTCAATGTAAGTGAAATTAGTTTTGATGAAGTTCATCACCTCTTCTCCAAGGACTTAGATATTGAGCCAGGAGGTCATTGGAGGCCCAAAGACTGTAAACCCAGGTGGAAGGTGAGACAAGTTTTTATTTCTTAATTTTTTTCCCCATAATCAGTGTGACTATTACTATGCATTTGGAAAAATTAAATCTTGATTAATGGAAGACATTAAAATATTTTGCATTTAATGCATAGTTATTTACAGTTCCAATGTAATTAATAATGTTACTTGTGAAGACTATATATGCATCTGTGCATATATAAATTATACAATCACGTGTTCAGTCTCCTTGAGTTCCTGATATGAAATATATGACAGATCTCTTTTCTTTTTGTTTCTGTTCTGTTTGGAAGTGAGGCCCCAAGTCCTCTGCCTCTGGCAGGTGTTGCTGATGCCTACTACTCAGTGTTGTTGGGAGGATATTAATAATTTGATTTGCAGTGGGGTCCAGCATGGTGGCTGTCGAGCTCTGTTTGGTCAGTAATTTTAAAGAGGCCACTCAGAGGTCACTGCAGGACTTGAAATGTAGCTCTTAGGGCTCGTCACCTGTGTTTTAGAAGAAAGAGTACAAACTTTTGATTTTTTTGGTATGTCAGTATTTTCTTTACTGTTTTGTTTGAAAAACTGAGAGGGAGTGGATCAGCCTCTTGTGCTCTAAAAAAATTGAAAACCATAGTTTAAACAGATTTTCTCTCGATAATTATGAAATCAATAAGTGCAAATTCATGTAATGGCGACTAAAAAATGGCATCTGGTTAAATTCAAATAAAACTACACGTGATTAAATCAGACTTTTTCCCTAAAGGATTATGATATAACCTTAATCTAGAAACAATTTTCACTTTCTCTTTTAAAATGTTAGTATTCCTTTAAAATATTTATATGTTCATATCAAAAAAATCACTAGTAGGGAGGAACATTTTATGCTGTTAAACTCATGATAAAAATCATTTGACTTCATGGTCCTTGAACATAAGATCTTATGTTTAGGGATGTGTATAATTTATATCTACATTCCTAACACAGCGTGTTGTTTTGTATAAGGTAAGCACTAAACACAATTTTGTTGAATTGACTTTATGAGACTGATAAATGCCTTTTGGCTTTGTTACAAGTGATTAAATAAATGTTCAGCTTTCTCATTACCTCAAACAAGTTATGAAGCCAATTAACTGGATTTCAGTACACATTTTAGCAAAATATCCCATTTTATAATTGCCTTATGCTATTTCCAGATCAAGTTTCATTTAATAAAGGAATCTGTTCATAATTCTTGATTGATTGTCCTCACATTTATGTCTGTATGAAATATGGCCCAATTTACCTACATTCCACCTTTAAAAATGTCCTAGGTAAATAAATTATTTTTGTTACTTGAGTAATGAGTGTGTATGTTGAATGCTAATGGAAGAAAAAACATACTCATTTGTAAAGGTTGTGGGGGTAGCATAGAGACGGGTACAGAGATGTAAACAGGAAATACAACATACCTGACAAGTGTGTACTCTATATAATACTAGAAAGCCCTCATAGGGTTTTCAATGGCTAATTGTTTTGGGATTGCTTCAGGAGTGGATTGCCATGCCCTTCCCCCATTTTTTGTGATACTGGAGATCAATTCTGTGTCCTTAGAGAGTGCAGAGGAGTAATCTACCAACTGAGCTAAGCCGCAGCCCAGTAGAATATTTAGGGTTGGAAGCTTAAATATTCGTGTCCTTTTTCCTGTGTTCTATACCAGGTGGGTCTTAATTTTGATAGTATGTTTTCTCATTTTCTGGGTGACAGTTATATCACCTGAATAGTTCCCACTTGGAACTAACAGTGCCATGTAAATGCCATGTGGCTTGGTAGGTGACAGTACTGAAAGAAGTTCCTGGGAACAAACTAATTTATGGATCTAAAAATTAGATTATTTTATTTTGGTACGGTATGATAATGCTTTTATTTCAGCTTTTAAGCCATTCCTTCTCAGAATATTAACTTTAGATTTGTGGGATGAAACTAGAAAGGTGTGAGAGGAATTTTGGAAATCCTCTGGAAGTGAGCTATCCTTGCCATTATTTATTAAATCATTTCTCTACCCAGCCTTCCCTGACTGTGTACTTTCTAATAAAGACCCATTCTGATATTGTAATAGAACTGAGAGAGAGGGAAAAAAGAAATAACTACATTTATGTTAAAGACCTGCTGTTAATGTGATTCTTAGTCTTTCAGGCTTTCTTTTTAATGGAAAAAAAAAAGTTAGTTGATGACCAACTAATTAGAACTGCTGTCTTTCAAAACTAGAGATTTCAGTACTTTCTGAGTATTTTTGATACTGCAAATTTGAGTGGAAGATTTCTGTGCAGGTTGGACATCTTGTGGAGGCAGGCTTATTTCTAAAGGGGAGGTTGAAGCGGAAGATGGTGAGATTTTTCAGGTGATTACAAGTAACGTGTTTACATGTGATATTGCTTTTCCATTGAGGGTTCAGTTGGAAGGCTTGCACAACTGGTCTAATACCTGTAAATGTGAAAAACCATGTAGTGGCTTGATGGTGCTGTTACCTACTCAGAGGCTTAGAATTCTTCTAGTCCGGGTTCCCTCAAAAATGGGTCTTAGCCACCTGAGAATGACTTGAGATATTAGGTGAAAATCCAGATTCTTGAACTCAGTTTTTAGGCATTCTCACTGCAGTAGTGGGAAGAAACAAGAACTTTGTTTTTTTAATCAAAGCCTCCATATTGGGAATTTTTCCTATAGGCACTGGAAATGAGGGAGCAGGGGGAGATGGAACTGAAAATGCCACAGAAAAATGATGGCTTGGTAGCTTCCGTTTCCTTCAGTTTGCCTCAGCAGCAAAAGCTAGACATGGTTGAAATTCACCAAACTTAATTTAGGGACATGGAGCTGGTGATGTGCTTGAAGTTTGAAAGTGGGCTAAAAACTTGGGAAAGTTTATGTGATAAACATTTTTCTGGGTTTCTCTTCTTCCTGTTTAGGAGAAAATAAACAAAGAAGAAATAGGTACATAAATTCAGTAAGATTAGTTGTTTTAAAGTGAGAGGTAACCAAATAGCATAATTTTGCTTGAGCAAGAGGTAGTAAAGAAGGATTTGGGAAGATAAAGTGCTGTTCTTTCAGCCAAGATAATGACCAGATGTGTTCCATCTCCACTTGTTTTATCAATAGGAGAGTGGCTTACACAGCAAATTAGGGCACACAAAAGAAGGAATGTTCCAAAATCAAGGCTATTAAACCTCAAAATAAGTGATCACAGAACATTGAGATCTTCTTATCTGGACAGTAACTTATCAACTGTTATGTTATTCCACAGCTACAAGGGGCATGCCAAATGAAATTTTAATATATTGTCTACCTTTATTTTAATTAAAAAAACAACTTTAGGCATATCATTCATAATGTTTAATAGCATCTCTCTGTAATTGGGACAGTTACTTGCTATTAAAATATGAGTTTAGCTTACTTGAAATTACCAAGACACTAGTAATTTCTTTCTGTTAATCCTCTGTTTCCTTGTAAGACTTTTTTTTAAAAAAGTTCTTGGTATTTTAAATGCTTGAATGAAGAACTTGCTGTATTAAGGATTATGACTTTATCTTCATTTATTCTTGTATATTCAACTCATCAATTAGCCTAATGGTATTTAGCTAATATGGACTGTCTTTAGTGTGGACTTTGCAGCAATTTGATAGCTTCTTTCCTTAAATATCTATGATTTTCCTTAAGTGATGTTATAGACCCGTTATGTTGTATCATAGGTGGTCAATTTATGGCCAAATGCCAACAAAGGAAGGGCAAACTTGACCCTTATTTTGCTTGAAGTTATCACACTAGTAGACTTCATATAAGGTAAATAGTTAGGGATATGTACTCATCATCTAACACATTTCTCTCCTTTTACTTTTCATAACTGTTTCCTATATTGAGAGTAAATCTAGGCACCTCTGAACGAGTTTGCAGGTGTATTGATTTAGGAATTCCTTGAATATGCCAGCCATACTGAACTCATTAGCAACTCCCAGACAGTATAGAGTCCCAGTACCATCAGAATCCATCTTGTGGGAATAGGGATGAATCTTGAATATTGAGTCAGTATTGCTGTAGCAGCCTTAAGCTCTTCAGGCTCCTGAACCAAGAGATATGTTATAGATCACACCAAATAGTGGGAACCACAAGAACATCAGAACCACATTAGTTCCTACTACTTACCAAATATGAAATCATTAATATAAGCTTGAAATGATCAACCTCATAGCAGCCATTGCCTTTTTTTTTTTTGCTATCCCATCAGCATTAAAGGAAAATGAATGGTGTTTCTAATTTAGATACCTCCAATTTTACTAAACCATATTTTGTTCTAAGTAAAACTCTTTAATTTAGATTTTTTGTCCCATTTATGATTCTGGTAATATAAAATTATTTAAGTAAATGTTTGTTTCTTTCCTTCCTTCCTTCCTTCCTTCCTTCTGGATTGAACCCAGGGCCTCATACATGCTAAGTACACCATTGGCCATTAAGCTACACCCCCCAGCTCCAGTGTTACTATTTTTTGTTGCCACTATCTAATGTCATGTCCTGGTTTTACAAGTAAGATTAGGTCTAGAACTTATGAATTCTCAGTTATGTGCATTTATTCATTCTTTGCTAAAATTTATTTGTCCTAGGTAAAATTTTAATAAATTCCATATTTAAGATTCTTATATAATTTTCTATTATAAACAATTTAGAATGTATTTAAAAATCAAGAATATAAAGTGACACAGAGGTATTTTAGTTAGATTTAGTTTGAAAGTTTGAAAAATGATTTTGAAACTTATGACCTGTAGAAAACTTAATTTTATTAGAAAATTAATTATAATGAGGCCATCTTAGCTCAGAAATTGCTAAGAAAAGTACTTTAGAAAACATTTTTGTTTATCTCTTCAATTTATATGCTGAGCAAATAATCCAAAAAGCTGGACTTTATGAGGAAGAATGTGGCATCAGGATTGGAGGAAGACTCATTAACAACCTGCATTATCCAGATGACACAACTCTGCTTGCTGAAAGTGAAGAAGATTCAAAACATTTACTGATGAAGATCAAATATCACAGCCTTCCATATGGGTTGCAACTAAACATCAACAAAACAAAAATCCTTATGACTGGGCCAGTATGCTCCTTCACAATAAATGGGAAAAGGTTGAAGTTGTCCAAGATTTTGCTTTTCTTGGCTCTATAATCAACACCGAGGAAGCAGCAGTCAAGAAATCAAAAGTTGTGGCAAAAGAGCTCTTTAGAGTATTGAAAAGCAAAGATGTCGCATTAAAGACAAAGGTGTGTCTGACTCATGCCATGGTATTTTCAGTCACATCATATGGTTGTGTAAGCTGGACATTGAACGAGGGAGACAGGAGAAAAATTGATGCTTTTGAATTGTGGTGCTGGAGATGTCTATTGAATATACCATGGACTGCCAAAAGATCTGTCCTAGAAGAAGTACAACCAGAGTGCTCCTTGGAAGCAAGAATGGCCAGACTGCGTCTTAGCTATTTCGGACATGTAGACAGGAGAGATCAATCCCTGGAGAAGGACATCATGTTTGGGAGAGGGGCAGGTCAATGCAAAAGAGGAAAACCCTCCACCAGATGGATTGACACAGTGTCTGCAACAATGGGCTTAAACATAAATAAGATTGTTTGCCTGGCACAGAATCAAGAAGTGCTTCAATCTGCTGTACATAGGGTTGCTATGAGTCTGACTCGACGGCACCTAACAACAACAAGCTTGTATGGCAAAGTTTGGATCCAAAAAAAAAAAGATTTGAGTAAATGATGATATTGGTAATTACTCAATCCCATATTGTATTAACGCACTAAATAAATGGTTCTTTTCAGTCTTGGTTCCATTGGGGTGTGTGTGTGTGTGTGTGTGTGTGTGTGTGTGTGTGTGTGTGTGTGTGTGTTTGGTGGGCTTGAACCCAGGGCTTCACACATTCTAGTTAAACACTGAACTATATCTCCAGCCCCTTTTATATTAGAAGAAAGATTGATGCACTGAGAAACAATTTTTATTTCCATGTTTTTCTTTTTGTTTTTGGACAAGCACAAATTTCTTCGGTTTATAAAAGATAAACAGCTTTGTTTTCTGTACTGTTTCTGTTAAGCTTAACATTCTGACTCAGTTTTGTTACCAATTTTATTTTAAATTGAATATTAATACCATTGAAATAAATTTACAAAGTGTTTCAAAAACTTAATTGGGTGTTTTGATTAAGTGGAAAATATTAACTTAATTATCAAACTTAATGTAGATTTCATGGTAATATTTTAAATGGTTGAGCCCCTTTAATAAGCTGTGGCTAAAACCTTATATACAAATATTTTGGTTTCTGTTATCATATTTCTAAAAAATATATACATATAGGCCAGATAAGCCTTATAGAGAATAGTAGATATTCCAGTGGAACCTCTTTTCAACTCAATTTAAAAATATAAAAGATTATTTACTTATTTTCTTTTTTAAGCCTCCATATATAATTGTACATATTTATGAATTACAGTGTGATGATTCAGTACATATATGCAGTGTATGATGATCAAATCAGGTGAGCATACTACTGTGGCATCTGATCCTGTCAGATCTCAGAAGCTAAGCAGGGTCAGGCCTGGTTAGTACTTGGATGGGACCGCCTGGGAACTCCAGGTGCTGTAGGCTTGGGAGAAGGACTGGCAACTCACTCCCAAAAAACAATCAGCCATTGAAAACCCTATGAATAGCAGAGAAGCACCGACAATAGTGTTTCATCTCTTGTATGCAGGGTTGCTGAGTCAGATAGTGACTCGATGGCACCTAATGACAACAAAGTGTTTAGAGATGTTGAACTTCCCTCTTCAGCTCATCATAAAGTACATAATTGGCTTTTGTAAACTATAGGCACCCTACAGTACTATAAAACACTATAACTTTTTCCTCCTAACTGTATTTTGGTACCTCTTATCCAACTTCTGTCTATTCCTCCTTCCCCTACCCTTCCCAACTTTTAATCATCACTGTTCTACTCTCTTCTTTGCAATCATTTCTTCTTAGCTTCCACATATGAGCAAGAATATGAGGTATATTTTTTCTGTGGTTGGCATATTTCACTTAACATAACATGTTCTGAAATAGTTATTTATGATGAGCTTTAAAACCTGAAAATTACTCTTTGCCATGTCCCTCTCCCTCACACCTCATATCCAATCCACAGCCAAATCTGGAGCCAAACTTACCTGTTAATGTTTTGAAAATCCATATCCCTCTCTTCTTCGCTGTCCTCACCTCAATTCAGGCTCCCATTACTTCTTACCACAACGGTTGTGTTAATTTCTGAATCAACTTCCTGGATACATTTTTGGTCTTCCCCAGTCTACTCTTCATTAGTGTCAGTACAGTAGTCTTTGTGATCACCAAACCTAACTTATCACTGTTTTAAAACCTTTTCATGATTTCCTGTGGTGTTCTTAGGACAAAGACCACAATACTTAGAATGGCCTTCAGAGCCCATCTGCTCCCTCCCCAGCCTCAAAAGACCTTAAGTGGCATGAAGGCAAGGGTTTGCTGTGTGCTCACCAGTGTATCTCTGGTGAGAAAATTCATCAGCATGGACTTTAAAGCCATCAGAAATTTCTGAGAATCTGTTTTTATCTTTACTTTTAGGATTTGCTGCAATGTTTACTTATAAATATGACTTTTGTTTTAAAGGTGGCAGTTCTCATTCCTTTCCGTAATCGTCATGAACATCTTCCAATTTTTTTCTTGCACTTGATTCCAATGCTCCAGAAACAACGGCTGGAATTTGCCTTTTATGTCATTGAACAGGTAAGAATATTTTTCAGAATGGTCACTAAGTATTCTAGAACTTAAACTCTTAGATATGATTTGATTAAAAATGCTTAGCTAAGCTTGGTGCCATGCACATGCCTATAAGCTTGGCACATGCCTATAATCCCACTGACTCCAGAGGCTGAGGCAGGAGGATTGCAGATTTAAGGCCAGTGACATCCCACACAATTTAACAAGACCTTGTCTCAAAAACTAAAACTAAATAAAATATTGAAAAATACAAGTTTAGTTAAGATTAACTAGGTAACTCAAATTCTTGGTTTTAGAGTTAAATAAAGTTATATTTTAGATTGAACATGTATTTTTCTTATAATAATTATAATTATCTTATAATAATTATAATTTGGTCAAATGACTGACCAGTAATTATGTTTGATTTTAGTATGGTATCCTTGATATACTTTTTACACATTGAATTGTCAAACTGATTTGCTGGTATTTATCTTATAGGATTAAATATTCCTTTGACTTGTAGTATTGTTCCATTTTGATACTTTTGTTAGGTTTATGGTTTTTGTATATCTTTGAAAATTTCTGAAAGTTTCATTTAATTGAGAAATTGTCTATTTTGTAATGTAGGCTGTTTGGAGCATTTAGACTCAATGTACAGCCATTGGGCCTCATAACTAACTGGTGCACATTGGTGTGCAGTTCAGAGTTCTAAGTTATACTGAAGCACTCTAGAATGACTTCGGGCACATTCACAGTGCTTAATTTTGAAAGAGCATCTAAGTTTCCGTCCCAGGAATTTAAGTACAGAACATTAAGGATAAGGGGGTTTTATAATTATTTTTCAATAGCAAAACATAGATAATTCTTAATTGAAGATTTCTTTGTATTGTGTAGTGGTTGCGCACTAGCCCTAAAAATTAATATTGGATCAACTTTATTAGGTAATACAGGGTACCTGAGTGAGAGCCAGGTAGTAATTTTTTAAAAAGTGGTATACAGTGAGTTTGCTGCCCTGTTTTCATAGTTTTTCATTTTTCAAAGTCATCATTCTTGGTAGAGGAACCTTGATGATTTCTGTTGTAGCTACATGTGTAATTTGCTAGCCTTAGCCTGGCTTTAGCATTGGAACACTAATCTAGCTCAATAACTCATAGGTAGATATGCCTCCAGTGACCTGACAAATCAGAAAACCATATATTACTTAGAGGACAAAACCATGTGATGCCCAAGATCCCCTCCAAATCTGAAAGTATATCATATTTTTAGAAGTAGAGATAACCAGGAAGAGAATTAACAAAGGATAGTGGCAAAGCAAAAAAGTTCCATTTGCTTTGAACAGATATTATCAAAGATGAATAAATCATAATTCCTTAACGTAGTCTGTTTAAATAGATTTGACATGACCCTGAATCACTTTTGTAGTCTGTACATTTCTTTAAAGGCTGTGACTTGTAAGTATAATCAAATAATTCAGTTATGTACATTTTTTAAAACTTAGGTAAAGTGATGTTTCAGAAACCTAAAAAAAAGTGTGATAACACTTGAAGACCTGGTCTCTGTGGCACCTTGTTCCACTCTTACTGTCACTTCATGTGTGCAGTACATAGGACTTTCATATTAATGTACACTGGCCTTTCTGATTACTTTGTCATCGTCAACACTTGGCGTGGTTAAAGGATCTGTAGTAATATCTTACTGCAATTTTGGTATTTCCCTCATGACTAATGTTGATCATCTTTTCGCATATACTTACTTGCTGTCCTTGCATATTACTCAGGAAATGTCTATTCAGGTCTTTTGCCTGTTTATTAACTGGATTGTCTTTAGTGAATTGAAGAATTCATTGTGTATTCTAGATATAAGTCCTTTGTGAGACATATGTTTTGCAAATATTTACCTTTAGATTGTCTTATTTGCCTGATATATACATATTTACTTATTTTTATAATTTTTATTTATTTTTATTTTTTGCCATGTTGGAATTGAACCCAGGGCCTTGTGCATGCCAGACAAGTGCTCTACCACTGACTGGGCTGCGCCCCCAGCTCTTGATGCTGTTTTTTGAAAAGTAAAAGTTTTTACTTTTAATGAAGTCCAATTTATTGACTTTAAAAATAACTTACACTTTTTGTTTTGAGTTTAGGAAATTGTTCCCTAAGATTTTCTCAGTGTTTTCTTCCTTTTTATAATTTTCTCTTTTTAAGTTTTGGCAGTACATTTTGAGTTCATCTTTATATATGGAGTGAGTTACGATTGAAGGTTTATTACTTTGCCTATGGCTATTTAATTATTCTGTCAGTATTTATCAAAAAGATTATCTTTTCATCATTGGCACCTTTGTTGAAAATGAGTTAACAGATATATGTCATATATATGTGGGTCTATTTCTGATTTCTCTGTTCTGCTAAATCTGCTTGTCAGTTTCTATAAAAAGCTCTACTAGGATTTATGCTCCTATTTTTCAGTAGACATAAAACAGAAGAAATAACAGAGTGCTCTAGCTTGTATTATTAAATGCTACTTCTTTTTGGGTACCAAGTATTCAAGGTTTTGCTCCTAAGATCATTAATCTTTTTTCTTTTTTTATGATTCATTCTGGAAATTTCCTTCTAATTTCTCAGTTTTTCACCTCTCCTTTTTTGCTCTGGAAATACTTGACCAATATAATATAATTTTGTATATATAAATCACTCTTTGAGTTTTGTTTTCTATGCATATAATAATATATGTTCAGTCCATGTACTTTAACCTATATTATGAAAGTTGACCTTACTTAAATCTGATAACAAGTCAGAACTTTTAGCTGCTTTCACAACATCCTTCACTGTAGATTTCTAGGTCAGTATTATCAACTACTAGTTTCCTTTTTTGAACTTCAATCACCCCATAATGTGCGGGGAGATGAAATACCTGGATTTTAAAGGCATATTCCTCTCAGAGTTTAGCACCATTCACTTACTTTGTATATGAGATGAAGACATCTTTATAAAACATCTAAGATCTATATTTTTACTTTCAAACCTCTTCAGTCTGAATCTCAGCCTTGATCAATATTAATTCAGGGCCACATATTTGATAGAGTGTGATTTTGAGCTAGAAACATCTTTACCACATGTGAAATAGAAGAGTAATTTTTCTGTTGGATAGGTTCCCAGAAAAAGTTCAAAGCAATTGGAGAGGCGCTCAGAAATCCTGTTAATATGGAGAATTGTGCATGGGTTTACCTCTTCTCTTTTCTAAACTCCAAAAATGAAAGTGAAAGAAAAAAATTTTAATTTTAAACCACAAGAACAGAAAGATGACAGAGTTATGGAGCTGATATCTGCCCACCAGAGCAGAGAATATTTATACCCACATCTAAAGAGGGTGATTGTGACAGGAATGGCATGAAACCCCTGAGAATCTTGGTCCTTGAAAGAGCACAGGAGATAGGCAGAAACATTGGGCCTTGGTAAGGAAATTATTTAAAAATTTGATTATAAAACAGATAGATTCTAGTTCTTTGTTTTTTCTTGTATTGCCTGGCAATTACTCTGTTGTATTCTGTACAAAATGAAAAGTTATCCTGAAGGAGCACCTGACTCTTGTGGGGCCTAAAAACAGGGGAGTAAGTCAGTCTGCTTACCTCAGGGACCCTCGGGCCTTTCCTTTGGCTTTTTGAGCCAGCAGTCAAGTAGGACTCCTTCTGACCTTCAACTGTGGCTATGCATGAAGGGTAACTTCATTAGGGAGATTAGCCCCAGGAAGAAGATTCTACATCTAATATTTGGTCTCCAAAAGAAAAATTAGGTCATCACTTTATCACTCCCACTCACCCCCACTTTCTTTCACTCACCAGTTGGGATAGTACAGTGAACAAACCAGGTAAGACCCCTCTTGTTCTGGAGAGGAAAGGCAAAGAGTAAATAATTCTATGAGCTGGGCGCAGTGGTGTACACCTGCATTCTCAGTGACTTGGGAAGCTGAGGTAGGAGGATCACAGGTTCGAAGCCAGAGGGAGCCTGTGTAACAAGTAAGACCTTGTCTCAAGATAAAAAATAAAAAAGGGACTGGTGGTATAGCTCAGTGGTAGAGCAGTTGCAAAGTATGTGCAAGGCCCTGGGTTTAGCATCATAGTACAAAAAAAAAAAAAATAGATATGACCTGTCAGGTGGAGCACAGGTCTAAGAACACAGAAGGCAAAAGGGCAAAAGAGTGGAATAAGCAGGGGGAGGTGCTCTTTTATGCAGTGTTCGAGGAAGTTCTGTCTGAAGAGCAGAGCTCAGAACATGTTGAGCAGTGTCAAGGGGCTGCCATGAGATGAGGGGATGCATTCCAGGAAGGGCAGGAAGAAGCTGGGTGCATGGTTTCAACAGAGAGGTCATTGTCAGCCCGGCTTGGAAGGGAGGAGAATACTGGAGAGTAAATCAGAGAAGTGAATGAGAAGAGAGGGTGAGAGAGAGACAATCAACAAAAACTACTAATTAGGATCCACAGGATCCTAAGGAAATATAAGGAAAGATAATCCGTCAAACAAAAACGGGGCGATGTAGAGAACAGAGACTAAGAGGATTGGAAAGTGACAGTGTGATAACTAGGAATTTTCAATAGGATAGCTGGGAGATAACACCTAACATAGAACCCTGACATTAGAAGGGAAGAGGCTAGGTCTGAGAGTTCCAGTGTGTCACGTGGCTAACCATCCTCCAAGAGGCCCATGACGAGTGAGGGTGAATTGCCTGGGGAACCAAAAACCACAGAAGTGACGATATCAGACATCAGAGGCTTGGTCATAGAAGACACCATTCTTCTGTCTTGCTTTCTTGAATTGCTCACTCATGGAGATGCCAGCTGCTTTGTCATGAGGATGCTAGGGCTGTCCTGTGGAGAAGAAATGACTTGCCACCATCATCGTGCCAGCGATGTGAGGGAGCCACCTTGGAAGTGGGTTCTCCTCTGCTGTTCAGGCCATCCATCCTTCTGGCCAAGGCCCTGTAGTTAATTTCAGTTCACAAAGAAAACAATCAATTCACTTAGCACTGAAGAAATATTTACATAATCCTAATCATTTATGCTTTATTGATTTAACCAGAAGTTCTGATGTGACAGTATTGGGAGACCAGAGGGAGGGGAGGGGGTGTGGTGGTCTGTCTTCTCTTCCTCTGCAGGAAGAAGTCTGTAGACAGTGGCTAAAGTCAACAAAGCTTGAAATGCCAGAGTGCGCATCACCTCTAAGTGTGGTGATAAATACCAGAATAAACATCTAGGAGTGTTGCAATGTATTAATTACTCTTGGCTAATGATGGTTTAGACATGGAACTTCCTATATTTTATTATAAACCTTTATTATGTCTACAATTAATAAATTTTAAAACATTAGTTTGTCAAAGCTCATTTTGATGTACCAGTAATAATGCTATCATTTACCTCTCTTTCCTTTTATTCTCTCCATTTCACTGGTGAAAAGGGGCCATAAAAAGTAAAGTGATTTCTGTAACCTCAAGTTAATGTAAGACCCAGGGCTGAAAATGAATAATTTCTCACTGGAGGCAGTACTCTAGTGATGACTACATGTCTTATTCACTTCTATCAAAATCCCTTATATTTTGGAAATGATTTTGAAAATGTTACTACGTCATGGGTAAATATTCCTTAATTTTCTTTAGGTGTGGAATAAACCTTTCTTTTTTATTATAGTGCTCTATAATATATTTCCAGTATAAATGAAGGAAAATGATTGTAGTATAAGAAGTTGGGTTTTGTATGATAGGTTCCTATACTTTTTCCATTAAAATATTTTTGTCTTTACCGTAAGCAGGGATAATAAAAATAGAAACTGTTGCCATGTACTTTAATGTATTTTTATAATAATAAAGTGAATGTAAAAGGAAGGGAGTGGGGTTTGTGTTATAAGTTGGAATTGCTGTTGTCTATAAAATGCTTTTCATACTCATTATAAATACTAGTAATGCAAAGTTAGACCTCTCTCTCTCTCTGCTACATAAGAGAAGGATCATAGTTTGTTGAATCACTTTTTGGTTTTCTGCCCTAATTGTTGTTTTCTTACTATTTTTTTCTTCTGTGTTGGGGATGGAAGCCAGATCTCATGCATACTAGGCAAGTCCTGTACCAATGAGCCACACCCCCAGCCCCCCTGTCTTAATTTTGATGACCTACAGAAAACACCACTAAATATATATATGTATATGTATATTTATATGTATATGTATATGTATATGTTAGGGAGAGGTACCTGGCAATCCACTCCTAAACAATCCGACGTTGAAAACTCTATGAATAGCAGAGACGTACTGCCATAGTGCTGGGCATGGCACAGTGTTGGAGAATGTTTCATTCTGTTGTATGTAGGGTTGCTGTGAGTGAGACCCAACTCAATGGCACCTAAGAACAACATATATATGTTATATATAAAATTTTTAATTATGTTATTTTATTGTGTTAATTTAGTATAATATTTTTATTTTGTCTTTATTTTTTCTAGTCATAAATAATCTATGATCTTATATATTTGAAGTAAAGGAAAAGTACAAATTACATTATTACATTAATGCAACCGTGTATCAGGAGACTAGATAATAACAGCTATCAGGTTATCTGGTTTTCTTCGAAGTTACCAAAATATAATTTCATAAGTAAATTTAAACAGTGTACAGTCATGCACCACATAATGATGTTTCAATCAGCAATAGGCTGCATATGCAGTGGTGGTCCCGTGAGGTTTTGTCACCTAGGATATCATAGCTGTCTTAGTTTATGTACCCCCTGTTATATCCATACAATGATGAAATCACCTACTGACAAATTTCTTAGGATGGATTCCCCATTGTTAAATGATGCCTGACTATATTTGAAAATCCTGACCTATGGTTATGATTTATCTATTTGTTTATCAAGGGCTGGGATTTAGCACAGTTGGTAGAGTGCTGCTCTGTAGTCTCTGGAGTCTCAAGTTCGATTCTCAGCACCCTAAAAAGGGGAGAAGGACATGTCAATCCACTCCCGAGGTAATCCTGAAACAGTCAGCCATTGAAAACCCTATAAGGGTTGCTATGAGTTGGACATGATTTGACAGCTCCTAATAACAACAACATCATTTGTTTATCAAGGTGTAATTACTATTATTTGACCATAATTAAACAAATTAGAAAAATATAGGGAAAAGTAAGGTGACAAAGCCTGAGTACATTTCTATTTTTTTGTTGGTGTTTGCTCTGTGAAGACTGGCACACAGCCTTTTAATCGTGCGATGCTCTTCAATGTGGGCTTCAAAGAGGCCATGAAAGACAGTGTCTGGGACTGTGTAATCTTCCATGATGTGGATCATCTACCTGAAAATGACCGGAATTATTATGGATGTGGGGAAATGCCTCGTCACTTTGCAGCCAAACTGGATAAGTACATGTATATGTAAGTAGCATGCACTCTTCCTAATATTGTACAGAGTACTTGTACAGTCCAGGCACTGAGTTGGTAGCAGCATTATAGGCCTAATTCTAAGAGGGCTCAGAAGTCTAAAACATGCCACCTTTAACCCACACCTGTCTTCCTAGGGAGCCAGGGCATAGAGGGGCTTGTTGTCCATCGGGGAAGACACAGATGTTTGAGTGTGGTGTGGTAGGAAAGAGAGCCTAGAATCCACAATCTTGCACACATAGATTTAAATTTGGGTTCTCACGCTTGTAAGACTTAGTCAGTTGTACCTATGAAGGTTGGTTTCCTTGTCATTGGAATGATGGCACCCATCTGTAGGGCTGCTCAATGAGATCACAGCAGTCCTGAACCTGCCATGTGGTAGCTGTGTGGCCCATGCTGGCTGCCTCTTCCTCCCTTACCCCTGGAGATGTTTCAGGGCCAGAAGGCCTTTCTTCTGCAATGTGTCTTCCTAAATGAAGTATGCTTAACTTCCTAAATGAAGTGCCCTTTAATTAAAGACAAAAATTTTCCTTTTCTGAGTGGAGATATCTTAAACTGTAAATAGTTACCAGAGATGTGACATCAAGAACGCAGGTCTAATGTGGGGAAGAAAAGAGAAAATTTGCAGGGAGGATGCTGCCTATATTACTGTTTTGACTCGTGTCTGACCTGTAGGTAGAGAAAGGTACAAAGTCTCAATGACATGAAAAAATGAATCAGTGTTAAAACAGTAAAGAATGTTTTGGGTTTGGGTTTTTTTATTTTGTTTTTGTTTGTGTTTTGCTAGGCATTGTCATCATTAGATGATGACATTATTACCCACATATCTGAACTTCAAGTGTAAGGTCACCTTGGAAGAGGCTATCAAGGTTCATGATCTAGTTCTTAGCATTTCTGGAAGTTTAGATTTTGGTCAACTTCCTAGAGTCAGATTAGATCCAGGGTAACTGATTTCTCAATAAAAAATATTATAAAGTTTATATAAACTAAGAAGTCTAATTTTTTACACTTGAAAATACTAATTTCTAATGAACAAAAGGGCTGGGATTTAGCTCAGTGGGTAGAGTGCTGCGCTGCAGTCTCTGAGGTCCTGAGTTTAATTCCCAGCACCGCAAAAATGGGAGAAGGCCTGGCAATCCACTCCCAAGGCAATCCCAAAACAGTCAGCCATTGAAAACCCTATGAGGGTCGCTATGAGTTGGATACCGACTCGACGGCACCTAACAACAACAACAACAATGAACGAAACATATTTGACTAGTCCCAGGTTTAGTAGAACATCTTGGAAGCTTGTTTAGAAATTGGGATGTAGTGTAGAGAGAGTGGCAGCAGGTCCAGGCATGGGAGGACTGTGCCCAGGCTTCAGTCACAGATGAAGCCAGGCGAAGCATCCTTGCCTATGGTTGTCATCTTCACAATCTGACTTCTGCTAGCCTCCAGATGTAGTCTCTCTCCTACGTTGGACAGTGCAAGATAAGCACTCCAAGATTTTGCTTCATTTTCTATTCTTTAGCTCATCTATTATACCTGCATTTTATCTTGTCTTTTTCCATTGTGTAAACAATGCAGTTTTTTCTACTTAAGCAGAATAGAAAATGGAACTGATATGCTTGCCAATTTGTCACTGAGCACATGTTTGTTCTATGTAGTATCGAATAACCTCAGGTTTCCCCAATACCACTAGCCTAGGTAAGAATAATTCAACTAAACTGGGAAATACAGCCCTGCCAAGGATGCTTACAGTCCTTCTGGGACCCATATCAGAATTATTACTAGAACCCTGAGCTTCCAAGCATGAGCCTTGTGGGGTCTACTGAGATTGTATGTCTTTAGGATCAGTGTTACTGTTACTGTCTTTGGCCCAGGTTGGGGGCAAGACTGCTTTCTCCATGTGAGAACTGCTTTTTCTCTGATTCTGTGTGCTGTACAGGATCCCATCTGGCAAATAACATTTCCTCCCCTCAGCAAGTGAGTCAAGTCTCAAAGTGTTAAGTCTGTTCCTTCCCCTTCTCTGTGGCAGTTTTGCTGTCATCCCAGTCAGACTTCCCTCCTCTTTGATTTTTGGGAGCTGTGCATGGCCACGTGTCCCTTGCTGGTGTTGCACATTGGCCTGACTCCTGTAAGCACACCACTCCCCAGAAGCACGTTTTGGGGCCCAGGAATTGATTTAGGACTGCAGGTCTAGGGATGCTGCCTGACATCAGAAGAACAATCCATATATAAACTCACAACTTAAATTATTAAAAATGTAGTTTAAAAATATCACATAGTTTGACAAATTTCTAGGAACATGAGTTAGGGAAGGATAAGGGAAATCCAGATTTTAAAAGGTAGTTATTTCTTTAAATATTAGAACATTAAAAATAAAAATAAATGTTTATAAATATCCATGAGTGTTTTGTGAGTCTAATCCAAATAGATATGATTATTATAGGAATAGCCAGCTACTCCTTTCAAAATTAAGTGCTGGAGTTGCCTTTTCTAATCTGTGTTTATTCTGTTCTACATAATAAAAATTGCATTTATAAGTAAACTCAATTTGTTAAAATGTTATTGGTTTAACCAGGCAGTTATTGATGTGTTTAATCAAATCTGCTTTAGTGGTGAGAATATTATATAATTTTTGAATACTGAGTTTTGAGTCTTATAAAGAAACAATACTAAACATTAAATTTTATGTGCCCCAAGTGTTTATATTTTGTTCAACGTAGCACGTGTGCTTGCTTCACTATAACATAGAAGTGTTTTGCTTCTTGGTTCACATTTTCCAGAATACCATTATTTAATCCCTCATGTGTCTGTCAGCTTGCCATGCTGTGGGGGTTTGCATGTTGCTGTGATGCTGAAAGCTATGGCACCCATTTCCAATACCAGCAGAGCCACCCATGATGGACAATTTTCAGCTGACCTTCCAGACTAAGGCTAGGGAGAAGGCCTCAGCAGCCCATTCGTGAAACAGTTAGCCATTGAAAACTCTTATGAATAGCAGAGAAGCACTGTCAAACAGTGCTGGGAAATGAGCCCAGGATGGAAGGCATTTAAGAGATGACTGGGGAAAAGTTGCCTCCTCAAAGTAGTAGGTGTTGTTAGGTGCCCTCAAGTCAGTGTCCATCTTATAGTGACCCTATGTACAACAGACGAAACACTATTGTCAGTGCTTCTTTGCTATTCATAAGGTTTTCAATGGCTGATTGATTTTTGGGATTGGGTTGCTGGATCCTTCTCCCAAGCATACAGCACCTGATGTTCCCAGGCAGTTTCCCATCCAAGCACTAACCAGGCCTGACCCTGCTTAGCTTCCGAGATCTGACAGCATCAGATGCCACTGTAGTATGGCTGCAGGCCCCTCAAAGTTGAGTTGACCTTAATAATGGGAATGGATTAAAGCCCCTGGGACTTCCAGTTGCTGATGTGGTATGGCTCAAAATGAGAAGAAACATGGCTACAATAATGGGCTCAAACATAAAAAAAATTGTATGCTTGGCATAATGTTGGGTAGTGTTTTGTTCTGCTGTACTTAGGGTCACTGTGAGTCGAGTCTGACTCAATGGCACCTAACAACAACAGTCTAATTCTTTATTTGGAAAATGTTGTTGTTGATAGCTGCTACAGAGTCACATCTGACTTACAACAACCCTCAAAGGTTTTCAGTGGCTGTTTGTTTCAAGATTGCTGCAGGAGTAGATTGCCACATCCTTCTCTCATTTTTGTAGTGTTGGGGATTGAACCTGGTTCCTCAGAGAGTGCAGAGCAGCATTCTACCAACCTAATCCCCAGCCTTTTGGAAAATAAGAGTGCATTTTACAAAGCACATGAAAGACTGAAAATTTGATCTTGTGAAAATCTGTTATGATTTCATTTTTAGAATGCTGTGTCCTGCTTTCTTTTTTAGTCTTCCATATAAAGAGTTTTTTGGTGGTGTAAGTGGCCTGACAGTGGAACAGTTTAGAAAGATCAACGGTTTTCCTAATGCCTTCTGGGGATGGGGAGGAGAAGATGATGACCTTTGGAACAGGTATGTTGAGGTACAAATTGCTAAACAGTAGAATTTCTAAATTTCATTTCTCTTGGTCAAATTATACCTGTTCTAAGAAAAGATTCTCTGGGATGGAATTATTTTTGAGATTCCTAAGTCCTGTTTTTCATTTCTCCCTTTCTATCATTAAGAATGCCTTTTAAAATTATTGGCAGCATATACATTTTGCATTTTGAAATTGAACTCATATAATCCACTTTTATGTGTCTTTATATTGTATTATAGAGTTCACTATGCTGGATATAATGTAACCAGACCAGAGGGTGACCTAGGAAAATACACGTCTATTCCTCATCACCATCGAGGGGAAGTCCAGTTTTTAGGACGGTAAGTTTGATGTCATATTCAGATAACAAGGTTTCTGAACTGTTTATAAGGGTTAAAAAAATACATTGCACCACAAAAACATCCACCAAAGAGAACTTTGTTTATGGGAGGAAAGAATTTTTGTGTTTCTTTAAAGATATATACATATACATTGTTGTTGTTGTTGTTAGGTGCCGTCAAGTGGGTACCTACTCATAGCAACCCTATATACAGCAGACAAAACACTATTGTCAGTGCTTCTTTGCTATTCATTGGGTTTTCAGTGGCAGATTGTTTTTTGGGAGTGGGTTACTGGGTCCTGCTCCCAAACCTACAGCACCTGGAGTTCCCAGGCAGTCTCCCATCCAAGTATTAACCATGCCTGACCCTGCTTAACTTCTGAGATTTGATGGGATCGGATGCCACAGTGCTACGGGTGCAGGCATACATACACATAGGGTACCAAAAAATGTGTGTGTCTTGGAACCAAAAATTCCCATTTTGCTTTTTTAGCAATGTGATGCTAGCATTCACTTGATTACTTGTAACTTTTGAGCAAATGCCATACTGCATAGAGATTGCTACTGTAACTCAATTTTGAAAAGTAATACACAGATAACATCTCTTAAAATATGTATACATTATTCTGTATACATTTTTTGGTATCACATATATATACATACCTGTATATTTACAATAAAGAACCCAGTTAACCATTTAAAAAATGTTTTCTTAATCTCAAATATAACAGATCTTATTTTTTTTAAGGATATCTAAGTTGGAAGAGTGCAAAATTACTTTTAACTCCTAAAAATGCTAGCTTAGAATAATGCTTTTTGTTTTATTTTGTTTTGTTTTGTGGTACTAGGAAGCTGAACTCAGGGCCTCTTGTATAGTTTGCAGGTGCTCTACCACTGAAATGCAACCCAACCCCCTTTTTATTTTTTTTCTTGAGACAGAATCTTGCTAATATATGCCCAGGCTGCTTCTGCCCTCAAACTTGGAATCCTCCCCACTCTTCCTCCCGAGTCTCTGGGATTACAGGTTTGAGCCACCACACCCAGCTGGAATAATAGTTTAGAGATTTTTAATTATATGTAAGAACCTGAAATTGTGGAGAACTTTAAATGCTTTAATTATAAGATGACCTAGAACAAATTTTGCGTCAGTTTTCTTTTTCTGAACTTGTTTCTGTTACTTTGTCTTTTCCTCTAACATTGTAGGTATAAATTATTGAGATATTCTAAAGAGCGTCAGTACATCGATGGGTTGAACAATTTATTATATACTCCAAAAATACTGGTTGACAGGTTATATACCAATATATCTGTAAACCTCATGCCAGAGTTAGCTCCAATTGAAGACTATTAAAAGAAGTAGCTCTCACTGCAAGGTGGACCACAATGCTGGATCATGAGCTTGGAGTACACTCTTAATGGAGGTCAGTGATTGAATGTTTCTCAGTGCCCTGATCTGTGCGAAGAGCCAGCAGTTCTCAGTGTTTACAGTGTGGAGTTATATACAGTCACCCTCTTCCACCTGCTCTGTCTACTTTGAGACACACTCCATGGAAGTCACTGCAGAACTAGAAGCCATTGCTTAAGTTTGGAAGTTAAGAAAGCTCCCTATGAAGAGAAAATTTTTATATTCAAATCTATAATTTCATTCAAGCAAATGCTTTTATTTCCGTTTAAACAAATTTTGTACATATGTCATGTAAATTAATGTGTTTAAATTGTTGGAAGATAAGATGTGTCACAGTTTTGCATGTAATTGGTTATGCCTTTATTGGACTTTTATAGAGTTTTTTATTTGCATGGAAAAAGAAACACTAAATTTATGTCACTAAACAAAGGTTAACCCTTGTGTGAAATGAAGGAACCGTCAATAATTGACAGCAAACTAATATAGTAAACTGTTATACTAGTTTTCAGCTTTAGACCTTCAGCCTCTCATGTGGAAGAAGTCCCAGCTTTCTGAGGGCTTTAAAGGGAAAGAAGAAAGGACTTAAACAGCTTTTCTTCCTGCCAGGATTACCTGTTTTTTTCCTTGCTTGCAATCTCATCAGATTTTGCTAAATCACAACCGTATTGTTTATGCATATTGCATGAGTATTACGAAGAAAATCTTAAAAGTTGTGATGTGTCATGATATAAAGGACCTCTTTATGTTAAATGTCTTTTACGTACCTCTGGTGTAGGTGTCAGGGGTTTTGTGCCTCAAAAGATGTTCCCAAGGTTGTGTGTTTATACACTGTGGGGGGGTTTGTTTGTTTTAATTTCACAGCAAACAGCACTTTTATTATTTCCAGTTTGGAAGAACCAAAAAAAATCTTCATTTCATTTAAAAAATAGTTGTTTTCTTTTTCTTTCTTTTTTTTTAAATAAAGAATGAGTTATGGAAAACCCTGTAGTACTTATACAGATGAATTATGCTATTAGATAAGAGGTTAAATGTTATATTTTTATGAAGATAAATACTTAATAAATAAAAACAAATTTTAATTTTCAAACTTAAACAATTTCACTTTTAAAAGGGACTCTTTTAATGTCAGCCAGTTTCATTCAAACTACTTTTTTCACTTTCAAGAAATATCTGGTGGTAATTATTAAAATTTCCTCACTAAAAGTATAATTTAATAGAATTATCTTTTTTTGTATGTATGTGGTGCTGGGGATTGGACCTGGGGCCTTTAGGATTATCTTAAAGTACATCATCAGTTATTTAAGTGCACAGATGTTCTGACACTTCTGAAAACAGGTCTTACCACCTGACACCAGGTATATTTATCTTAAGATTGGATGATGTTTTCCATGGCAAAACTAAACAGTATTCTTATTTTGAAAATTATCAATGATAAAGATTCTATAAAATTCCTTATACTACTTTCAAAAATCTAAAACAAAATATTAGATATCTAGCAAGTGAATCTTTAGTAGCGATGAAGAGTGATGGAATTCTAGGGATGAGAAATGTTGTGTAGCATTTGCCCATGGGTTGTTCACCTAAAACGTAAATATGGTGGTTTGTCTCAGGTTGTTAAATTTAATTTTCAGCTGTCATTTTCTATGGCAGTTCTGGTAACACAAATGACTGCAAACCAAATCATAAAATAATTAAAGTTCGTATACTTGGAAAAAGTTGATAGCTTCTCTATTATGATACCAGGTATTTTTCATATTATCTCTTAGAAAGATTTCCAAAATATACACCTTTCAATTTTTTGTGGTACTCAAAATAGTGAAAAATCAAACCTTCTGAAAAATTAAAATATTTATACTTAATTTATGTGTTTATTTTCTGTTTCACAGCTAATGTGGTTTAATGAAACAAAAAAAAAAGTAGAATGATAATGTTAACATGTATTGACCACTAACAAGACAGCAGAGGCACAGAGGCATAATTAACCCAGTAATACTTAAATATTTTAGGGTAGAGGAAATTAACACTATTTATGAGTCTTATTCAGGAAACACATATTTTTCATCTGACTGTGGGACTGTCCACTTTTTTTTCCTTTTTTGTGGTCCCTTTTTTGTGGCATTTTTGTGGCAGTTGAACCTAAGGCCTCACATACTTTGCAAGCACTCTACTGCTTGAGCTGCACCCCCCAGGCCATTTTTTACTTTTTATCTTGAGAACGGGTCTCACTAAGTTACATAAGCCACCTCTGGTGTTGAACCTGTACTCCCCCTGCCTCCACCTCCTGAGTCACTGGGATCACAGGCATGAGCCACCACACCTGGCCCATTTTACAGTTTCAAAAGAACTCAATACTACTAGTATCTGTCTAATTCTCATGAGTTAAGTATGACATTATAACTATTTTAGAAGTTGGATATAAATATTTTTCTTTTTTTATTGTTTTGAATATGGTATGTCATCCTGTGAAAACAACTCCACCAGTTTGTTTTGCTTTTGCATTTTAAGGACAGACCTAAAATTATTTTTGGCTGTACACAATGACCTTCATGTTTCCATAAAAGTGACAACCTTTACCAAGTTACTTTCATTGTATGACAGTCTATTCCCTAAAGAATAACAAATACATTGCATATGTAAACAGTCTTCTTTATATTACATTTTCTGGATTTATTAATGAACATGAATTAATTATCAACTCTGTATTAGGTACATCTATTTAAAAGTATTATTTCACTTCTAAACAAATCAAGAAAATTGAGACCCTTCTGAAATTATGAAGACATCCTCTGATGACTTATCTTTTGTATTTCTTAGTCTCAAAGTCAAGAAACCTACGTGGATATAGAGAGATAGGAGGTCGCTATGGCACTGGGAAAATTATATAGTGCCTTTCAACTAGAGAAAAATCTAATGAGTAATGGGCCTGTTTGTAGATAAAAAAGAAGAGTGCATACATCTGTTGTAACATCCTAATTCATAGTGAAGATGTTATTTAATCTTTGCCCAAACTAGCGTTTAATTGGTGTTTTTTAAATCTAAATTTGAATTCGTGTTTTGTGAAAAAATATTCACTAAAAAATCCTATTTACGATATTATACAAAATTATGTGTTAGCAACTTAAAATTCTATCCCAGCCAAGATATTGATACCCATTTTAAAGCAGAATGGAAATGTATCCAGTGTAATATTCTCCTTTTGGAGGATTCTTACAAGTGAAAGTAGTTTTTGTATCATTTTATTTGACCTTTGTCTCTGTTATACTTCTTTATATACTTTTCAGGTAAATAGTGGTCTAGATTTATTGCCTTGGATATGTAAGTATGCCAAGTGAGAGAACCAAAATGGTCATAGTGTTGTTTATCAGAAAGAGGAAGTGTACTTACAATTATTTTACTTATTAAGATATGAAAGGCTTCTACATAAATGCACTGAAATAAATGATAGTGATTTCTTGTACTTTTTTCTTTTTTTTTCTTTTGCTTCTCATGGAAATGTTTGTACTTTTTTAATCATTGTCTTTTATGAAATATAATGTTCTAAAGACTTCGTGTGACAATGTAATTATTTTCTCTCAGGACGTTTTAAGGTTACTCTCCACCCCTAAATTTTAAGTGAATTATTGATGACTGTCTTTATTAACATTAGGGTTGCAACATAAACATGAGGCATTTAGAGATCATTTCATAGCTTTTACCTCAAAAACACAGTAACATTTAAATATTTTTTCATTAATGCAATTGGTATTCTGTCAAGATGAATATTTAAGACTTTAATTTTATAATAAATTTTCTTCTCCTTGCACAACTACAGTAAACTAAGCTCATGCACTTAGGGTCAGTTTACTTATTTTTTAGGTATCAAGTAGTTTTGAAGATATTTAAAGCAAACAGCAAAATCTTAAAAATACCTAGGGACTAGATTTGTATTAGGGGCTAGATTGTGAGGTCATGACTTTTATCAACTTATTTTTTGTAATAAATTCTAAGTATTATTAATTTATGCATAGTATGATCTATAAGTGGGCTGGGATTTAGCTCAATTGGTAGAGTGCTGCGCTGCAGTCTCTGAAGTCCCGAGTTCAATTCCCAGCACTGCAAAAATGGGAGAAGGACCTGGCAATCCACTCCCAAGGCAATCCCGAAACCATCAGCCATTGAAAACCCTGTAAGGGTTGCTATGAGTCGGATACCGACTCCACGGCACCTAACAACAACAACATGATCTATACACCCCCATGTGTCGGTCAGCTTTTCGTGCTGTGAAAACGTGTTGTTGTGGTGCTGAAAGCTATGCCATTGATTTTTCAGATACCAGCAGGGGTCCTTATGGTTTTAGCTGAGCTTCCAGACTAAGACAGATTTGAGAGAAAGACAGGGCAACCCACTCCCAAAACAATTAGCCATTGAAAACCTTATGAATAGCAGAGAAGTGCTGTCAAATATAGTGCAGGAGACCCCCAGGCTAGAAGTCATTTAAAAATGACTGGGAAAGAGTTGCCCCCTCAAAGTAGAGTCAGCCTAGAAATGGAGTAAGCCTCTGGGACATCCTTTTTCTGATGTGGCATGACCCAAAATGAGAAAACACAGTGACTGCAACTGTGGGCTAAAACATAAAAAAGTCATGTGTATAGCATAGGGTTGTATATTGTTCGTACAGACCTGACTTTGAATTCGGGGATCCCTGTCATCATCTATGAAACATCAGTAAGTTTTTTAAAGCCTTGTCTTGTCCTCAGTTTTTTGATCTCTTCATCGAGGAGGGCAGTAACAGCCAGAGGATCACTGAAGTAATTATGCTAACCCTAGCAGAGCACTTAGCACAGTGCTGGATGCACTAAACAAAAACTTGGCTCACATTAAATCATTTTTCAGCTTTAGATTAAAAAGGTTTTCTTTTATGCAAATGTCCCTGGGTCTTACTTAAAGAATAATAGTACATTCTTTAATTCTCCTTAGGAAATTAAGTGGTTATACATAATCATGTGAATAATTAGTAAAACTGGCAAAAAGGCACAGTTGAAATTTGTCAGTAATAGTCATGAGAAGAAACATGTCAAGTAATAACCAGGCTGTGTTTCCTTAGCGGTTAGGGACCTCATGTAGACAACATGGAAAGCAGCATTGCAATACGCAGGACATGGGAGGCATGGAGTTACTCAGAGCTTCTTTCATTGTCACAACTGGAGAAGTTAAATGTCCCTGATGTGCCTGAGTGACAGCTTTCTCTTTCTTACTTTGGCTTTTGGGTTGGCTCTTTCACTTATCATCAGTTTCCTTGGAGAGTCTTCTTCCTCTTCCTTCCACTCTTCCCACCCTGCCATCTCCTCTCTTTCAGTCAGGACTCACTTTCTAACGATATTCTGTGATGATGGAAATCTTAACATTTGCTGCCCCATGCAGGGCTGGAGTTCAGCTCAGTTAGCAGAGCCCTGCTCTGCATATTCTGAGGACCCGGGTTTGATGCCTAGCACTGCAAAAACTGGGAGAAGGATCTGGCAATCCATTCCTGAAGCAATCTTGAAACAAGCAGCCACTGAAAACCCTATGAGGGTCACTATGAGTTGGACCTGACTTGATGGTACCTAACAACAACAACAACAAGCTGTCGGATGGAGCAGTTACTAGCCATGTGTGGCTCTCCAACACTTGAAATGTGACTGGCATGAGTGAGTAAGGAACTGGATTTATAATATCGTTGAATTTTAATCAAAATTCAGTAGCCCAAAGCAGCAGGTGATCTCTTGTACTTCAAAGCACTAGCCACATGGATCCCCCACTGAGGGGCCTCCTAAGCCCACGTCTCCAGCTCAGAATTCTGCTTAGCTCCTGACCCACATTGTCAGTTTATTGGCCATCCCCACCTGCCTGTTCACAGAAACCTGAAACTCACTTTGTCCTTAGCTGAGTCTGGCATATACCCCTTGAAAACCCAGTCTGCCTCCTGTTTCCCATTTACTTAGGAACTCAAGGGACAGGCTCATGAGTCATCCTCCATTTTTCTCCTTGCAGAGTCAACATTCACTCCAGCTTGGTTCTCCACTCCATCTGGTCTTTTGTTTCCTCACCCACCCAGAGCCTCTCCTTTTTTCTTACCACAAGGCTTTGCTGTTGTCTTTGAATCCATTTTCCAGATTGTCACAGAAATTGTGTCTTTTGAAATACTGTCTTCCTAAAGTCTTTCAGTGGCTCCCCATTGCCTATGGATGAGGTCCAAGTATTTCTGCTTCACACAACCAGGTCTTCTGATGTGGCTTCCGCCTGCCTCTCCAGGGACTGACACTTTGCCTCTCCTTCCTGCTCCACCTTATTCTCTCACCATCTCTAACTGCTCCCATTGCCCTGTGCCATGCCACTCGCCTTTGCATGCTGGCTTTCCTGCCTCACCCACTAGAGCATCTGTTTCATAGCTCTCAGACTTCTTAATACGCTCCTCTGGAAGCCTTTCCTGGCCAAGGTAAGGAACATGCGCAGCTCACTCCCTCCCCTGCATGCAGGGGAAACTGAGGCTTGCACTGGTGCATTTATTTCACTACAGGATTTTCTTTCCTCCCAAAGACTTAGCTCTGTGAGGGTAGGTGTCTCTGTCTTACTCATTTTCATACTCCTGGCATCTAGCAGTGTTCAGTGAAGGAATGATTCTGTCAAGGAAACACTATTTATAATCTGATAGGGAAGAAGTTCACAGCATTCTACATTATCATTCCATTATACATGTACTTCGTATATACTGGGTTTTATTAGGGAGTATCATTGTCTCTTATTTATGACCTATAAGGATCAACATAAAAATCTTGAGATTCACCTAGAACCTTATTTGACAAGTGAACCAGGCTCTTTTTATTAAACATATATTTTTAAGATTTAAAAACATTTACTAAGTCAAAAATGGCAATTAGTGCCAGGCTTAGTGGTGCATGCCTGTAATCTCAGAGACTCTGGAGGCTGAGGTAGAAGGATCACATATTCTAGGCCACAGATGGCCTACACAGCTTAGTGAGACCCTGTCTCAAAATAAGAAAATTAGAAAAGGGAATAGAGGTGCAGCTCAGTGGTAGAGCACTTGCCTAATATGCAGGAGTCCGTGGGTTCAACTCTCCATAACTGGAAAAAAAAAAAAAAAGTAATAACAAAAAAAAAGGAAAGAGTTCATTTCCATGATAATTTTTGTTAAGAAAAAATTGAGCCAGGCATAGTGATATACACCTTTAGTCCCAGTGCTTGGGAGCCTGAGGCAGGAAGGATCATGAGTGTAAGGCCAGCCTGGGCTACATAGTGCGTTCCAGGCCAGCCTGAATTACCTAGTAAGACCTTGTCTCTCAGAACCAGAAGAAAAAAAAAAAATCGAACATGAGAACTATAGTCACCCTTCCCACAAGAGTGTTACATGACACTGATACTTTGACAAAAAGAGTTTTGGGAGCAGGTATTGAAAACACCTGTTTGGTTTATTAAAGAGACGATGTTACTTTAGCTCTGGAACATAAGTGCCATCCGAGGTTGTTTTTAAAATGCATCCAATTTCCAGGGATTCTCCTAACATTCTTTGACACATTTTTTTCTCCCCTTGGTTCCTCTTTCACCTGCTCTTCCTTTTCTCTTCTCTTCCACCATCATTGTTAGAACCAGGAACAATCATAATGGCTATTAATTTTCTTGGAGTCTCCATGAAATCCTGTGAGGGCTTTTGTTCATACAGAAGAGGGTGGCTATGGTAACTAGATTTTCCATTTATTATACTCTTTCCCTGAACTTGGTGTAAATGCTATTTTGCATGGGATCAAAAATGGCAATTAGTGCATCTGCATGGGGTAGTTAGGCAGTCTTTCAGCCTGTCTAGCCACTTTCTGGCAGCCTGGTCTCTAGTCTCTTCATACTGATGCTTTGGCATTTATTAAGCACCTATTATGTCTCTGGCACTGTGCTTAGTTCTGGGGCCATAGAGATGAAAGAGAGTTTTTTCCACCAAATAATCCCACACCAAGTAAGGGAGATGCTTGCCAAGGGTTCTTCAATGGGAGCCAACCACTTATTCCTCAAAATATTTCATAACTGACTTTGAAACCCCATGGAAAAATACACAAGAGTCTTGTGCAAATGACAAAAAGAAGTTCCCACAGAGTTCCACTATAGATTGTGTGGAGAAGGGGCATTGCTTGTTTCCCGCAGAGGGGGTGGAAAACAGTGCACCCCCAGCACTGTTTTTGGAGGTAGGGGTGCTTTGGGACTCTGTTCCTGGTACTGTTCCTTGAGAACAGACATGGTGAAAAGGTGACTGCCTATTGGGCTGCTCTCTTCTAGGTTCTTATGTGCAGAGAGCATATTTTCTTTAGGTAGTCATTGGAGGAATAAATGGCATACACTTATCTCCAATTAACATAAAAAGGCCACAAGAAAAGAAAAAAGAACTGTTCTGCATCTTGACTGTATCAATGTCAATATTGTGGCCCTAACATTATACTACAGTTTTACAAGAGGGTATCATGGAAGACTAGATAAAGTGTACACAAGATCTCCTTGTAACATTTTACTTATTTATGTTTAGAGTGCTGGAGATTGAATTCAGGGCCTCCCGAATGTGAGGCAAGTGTTCTACCACTATGCTAATCCTCAGCCCTCTGTATTATTTCTTATAACCACATGTGAATCTATAATCATATAAAAATTTTTTTAAAATAGTGGCAAATGGACCTATATGAAGGATGATTAATTGCACTCACAATAAGAGATGCCAATTAAAATTACTTTGAAATACCAACTGGGGCTTATCAGATGGGCAAAACCCCAAATATTTCATGAATACTGTTGATGAGGCTATGGAGAACCAGGCATCTCATACATAGCTGGGAGGCTGCAAAATGTTATCCCCTCTGCAGAGGGGGGGATTTAGCTTGTACCCCAAAGACATGTCTCTACAGATACGAAACAACACACATGTACGTTTACTCATGGAGTCATTATTAAAAACTGGAAGCACTTGAATGTCTCTCCAGAGGAGAGTGGTTGAATAAACTCTGGTTACCCATCACAGTGGAGCCCTGTGTAGCTATATAAAGGAGCGGGTATTAGTTCTATGTTCTGATGCTGTGGATTAGCTTCCAGGTTAAATACACATCAGAATATAGAATTCTGTGGGGGAGAAAATAAGGTTTAGACACTTCATATAAAATGCTGCCTTTTGTGAATGAAAGAAGGAGAAATAAAACTATATGCAAGTATGAGGGTAATCAAAAGATATGGTGAATGTTTAAATTTTGAAAAATTATTGCAGTAAAAGACACATTGCCATTAATCTCTCAAAATACTCCCCCAGTTTTGAACACACTTATCCTATTGTTCTTGCCTCTTTCTGAAGCAGTTCTGAAAGTCCTCTTTTGGGAATGTCTTTAGTTGCCCTCTCATGCTTGTGTTGATATCCAGAATTGATTCAAAACATTTACCTTTTGTGGTCATTTTGACTTTGGGGAAGAGCCAAAAGTCACATGGCATATAAGATCTGGTGAATAAGATCTGGTGAATAAGGTGGACGAGGATATACCATAATGTTTTTATTTGACAGAAACAGCTGTATCAGAAGTGGTATGTGATATGGAGAGCTGTCACAAGGGAGGAAGAAACTCAAGACACTCATGAAAGAGGACTTCCAGAACTGCCTCAGAAAGTGCCATGAACTATGGGGTAAGGTGTTCAAAGCCAGGAGGAGTACTTTGAGGGGGAATTAATGTCTTTTACTGTAATAATGTTTTAAAACTTAAATATATTTTATTAGCAATCTTTAGTGTACAGCTTAATGGGGTTCATTATATTTCCATACACGCACATAATTGTACATCACTCCTGGTCACCTCTCCCATTACTCTCTCATGACCCATCTCTCTCTCATAGTATTTTTTATCACACCTTGTGTGTGTTTTCTTTTTATAAAAGGGAGACTGTCAGGACAAACCAGAAACTAATGGGCTGGGGTTTAGTTCAATTGGAGAGAGCTGCTCTGTGCTGCCTGGGGCCCTGGCAGCCCACTCCCAAAATAATCGCCAATCTGCCTTCGAAAACCCTGTAAGTAGCAAAGAAGCACTGACAGTGCCAGGCATAGCACAGGGTCAGGGAGTGCTCCTTTCTGTTCAACATAAAGTTGCTATGAGTTGATTCTGACTTGATGGCACCTAACAACAACAAAACAATAAAAATGATGTTTGGTGGGGGGTAGATGGCAGGTAGGTATAGTGCATATGGATAGAAGTTCTACTCCTTTAAGTATGCTTTTATATGGCTGTGAACTGTAGTCCTGTAAATGTTTGTGCATACAACATATTAAAAATGATTTTAAACAAACATTTCAGAAAGTATTCAAAGCAGAACAAATACTTGATTTTGCTTTAATTAATAATTAACCTTAGCAAGTATAAAGAAAACCATTCCTACTTAATCATTGTTCTTGATGCAGTATATAAATGTCAGGGATGTTGTGCTTTCGTGTTGTACATGGTCCTTATTTTTTTCTTCCTATCTTAATTTTGAATTTTTTTTTTTTTTTGGTAGTACTTTGGGGTTGAACCCAGGGCCTCCAATACTTTGCAAATGCTTTACCATTGGGCTGCACCACTAGCCTAGTTTTAAATTTTTTAATGGTGAGACACGGTCTTGCTGAATTACACAGGCTTCCTCTGGTCTTGAACTCGCAATCCTCTTGCCTCCACCCCCTGAGTTGCTGGGATTATAGGCATGTACCACTGTGCCTGGCTAAATTTTGCATTTCTCTTTAGACGCATAGTTTGCTGTCTGTTCTTAATGTGAGAAATGTAGAATCTGCCCTTTTGTGGCCATATCAGTGAACTTTAGCCCCCACATGGTTCTTTCTTAGAGAATCAACCTTAACCACATCCCCAAAAGCTGAGTTTCATGTACCTTATACCTCTTCTGGCTTTGGCTGGCTGAATGAGGGATAGACCTTGGCCCAGAGAGAGCACTACAATACACATAAGAACCAGTCCGAGCTGGGTATGGTGGTATACACCTATAATCCCAGCACTCAATAGGCTGAGGCTGGAGGATTGGGAGTTCGAGGCCAGCCTGGGCTACATAGTGAGTTTAAGCCCAGCCTAAGCTACACAGTGAGATCCTGACTCAAAAAAACAAAAAGCAAAACCAAAGCAAAGCAAATGAAAAATGCCAGTCAGTTTTCTCAGGAATCTGAACGGACACAGAGACTGATACAACTAGTTGTCAGGGTTAGGGGTGTGTCCCTGCGTAATAGTTGAGTCTGAGCCCACATTTCCTTCTAGGCAACTAAGTGAGCAGACAAGCTGGTCTACAGAGAGAAAATGAGGAGGAATCTACTGGAAATCATGCAGCCCCGAAACAAGGAAAAGACCCCTATCCCTGGCAAGGTCCAGTGGGGCTCCTAGTCTTTGTGTTCTGTGAGATACACAGGAATCCTTAGGTAAATCACTTGTCATTCTAGTTAGCTGGACTGAGTTTGCGTGGTCTTAAATCAGATGACTCCTAACTCAGTGGTCCCCAACATTTTTGGCACAGGGACCAGTTTTGTGAAAGACAAATTTTCCATAGAGCTCAGACGGTAATGCAAGTGATGGGGGTCAGCTGTAAATACAAGTAAATAAAGCTTTACTTGCTCACTTGCCACTCACCTCTTGCTGTGTGGCCTGGTTCCTAACAGGCCATGGAGGAGTTCTGGACCCCAGACCTAATTGACACACTTCATTTGTGTTTTAGGAAGATTTGGCTTCAGCAAAATCAGTTTGATGTTATCAAAGTGATAAGCTATGCATAACCAAGTGTGTTCAAACCTACATAAAATAGCCCTACTGGAGTGAGACGTCTTTGAGAAGAACCATTTCTTTTTCATCTTTACTTGGTACTCCTAATAGGGCTTCAACAAGTATTTGTTAAATGAAACTTTATTTTTTCAGTTTATTGCCCTTTCAGTGTGAATTCAGAGTTTTAAAACTGATTTTCTCTGAGACAACAGAATGTAAAATCTCAGAGGATACAGCATCAGTTTTAATTGGCTTTGAGGAGCTGTGGATTTTCTGGAACAATCCTAAACTCTGATCCTCATCATTCTATGTCCAGGAAGTCCTGAGAAGTTGATTTGGGGGCTATCCAGGTTTTAGAAAGTTTTTAAATGGATGATACTATGGGCTGGTTGATCTCAGTTCTGATTCGCATTAGAATCATTGGAAAGCTTTTAAGACTGTAGTCATCCCCCTTGCCCATGGCCTCACTTTTCATGGTTTCAGTTATCCCAAATAAGCCATAGCCCAAAAATATTAAGTGGAAAATTCCAGAAATAGGTTTTAAATTATATACCACTTGAAGGATTATTTAAACATAGGCACTGCAATACCGTTACAGTCAATCTGAAAACTAAGACAACTACTAAGTGACTAATGGATGGGTAGCATATACAGCATGGATACACTAGACAAAGGGATGATTCATGTCCTGGGTAGGATGGAGCAGGAAGGCATGAGCTTTCATCACACTACTCATAATAGCTTGCTAGATCCATGGAGAAGGTAATTAGTTGCCTCACACTACCTCACAATACGTTTATCATTCATTTTCACCTCTCTTCATTTCATCACATAGACATTGTGTCATGTTACATCAGCTCAAGAAGGATAAGCACAGTATAATGATAATAATAATAGTAATAATATATCTTGAGAGAGACCACATTCAGATAACTTTTAGAACAGTATATTGTCATATTTGTCCTATTTTATTATTGTTTTAAATCTCTGCCTAATTAATAAATTGGGGCTGGAGTTTAGCTCAGTTGGTAGAGTACTGCTCTGTGGTATCTGAGGCCCTGGGTTTGATCCCCAGCACTGCAAAAATGGGAAAAGGATGTGACAATCTACTTCTGAAGCAATCTTGAAACAATCAACCATTGAAAACCCTATGAGGGTTGCTATGAGTCAGACCAGACTCACCCACACTTTACAAGAACAGTTACTAAATTAAAGTTTATTATAGGTATATATTTATAGGAGAAAACATAATACATACAGAGTTTGATATTTGAAGTTTCAGGCATCCACTGGTGGTTTGGAACATATACTCTGCAGATAAGGGGGTGGATACTGTATAACCATGCTAAAGCATCACCTCCAGAGAATCTGATTTAATTGGTCTGATTTGGGGATTAGCTATGGGTATTCTTCAGAATATTCCCAAATGCCTCTAAAATGCAACTAAGATTGAAAGTCTATAGTAGTAGATACTACCTAAATCATGAACATGTCCTTGTGGTTGATGGAAACTCATGGGGCTTTTCCAATAGGTTTGGATGTTGGTCCAGAGTTGATTAGTCAAGACCTATAGTTCTCAAAGTAGGGTCTTTGGGCAAGTAGTAGGGATTGTCTCTAGGGAACTTGTTAAAAATGTCAATTCCCTGGCCAGGCTGGAGATATCAGACACTCTGGGTGCAGCACAGCTATCTGCAGGTCAACAGGCCACCAAGTGATTCTGATGGGCACAGACCCAGGGCCCAAGGCCAAAGCAGGCTCTCCTGGAACCTGTTGGGTTTGCTCGGGTCCATGTTCCTCCCCCTCTGCAGGCTGGGTTGTAAACTGTTATTGTCTCATAGGCAAAGGTGCTAGAGATTTTCAACACAATATTTCTAAGACCATTATCCTTACAAGTCAACCATTTTGAATATTTTGTAGGATAATATGGCCATTTTATAAAATGTTTCACATGGATAATAATATTTCACATATTACATGCCTACAATGGGACAGACACTTTTTAAACTCTTTCCATTTAAGATTTTATTTGATCCACACAACTGTTCAGAAGGAGTGAAAGGAAAAGCCCATTTGGATTAAGAAGCTGCAGGAGAGATTCCAAGGCTAAAGAGTGTTGGGGATTTTTAAAATTATATATCTCAACTAGGGTGCCTCATAACAGCCTGAGGGGCTGACCCCTAGTTGACCCCAGGGCTCATCTCACTCAAACTAGCCCCTCCCATAGAGTGAGCAAAGATGGCCCCCGGCCAGCCTGACCTGCCCTAACCACCCTAATTTTGATTGGCTCCCCTCAGCATTTTCGGGTAATAACTGTCCCCACCTGGAAGGTATGTCAGTTTACCCTCTGTACCTGTCAGGTGTATGCCCTGATTGGCTGAATCTCACTATGTGACCCCTCTAGGACCCTATAAAAGCAGGGCTCCTGGACCCCATCTTCACCCTTGAATACTCCCACTGACCTCACCTCTTTTGCCATCCTTCAACTGCTACAACATCACCTCGACCAGCGCTCTCTACTCCAGCAAGACCTTCTAGCAAGCTGGTAGGATCAAGCCCAGGGGCCCCGAAGAGCCGAAGGATTCTAGCAAGCCACGAAGAGCCTCCCAATTCCTCTCATCCTTGGGAAAGAGGGAGGTAGAGAAGGCGAGCCTCGAGAGTCAAGACCAGCTGACCTCCACGGAACACCAGCGGCTGTGGCTGTGCCTTTAAGGCTGAGCTGTACCAGCACTTAGCCTGCAGCATTCCATGCTGCAGGCCTAGAGCCAGCACTTAAAGGGTATAGAGCTGTGCTCTATAGGGGCTGCTTGCTCCTTGCTCTCATCAGGGGAGCACCCAATAAACCTTACCTACCCTTTTTCCCACCAGAAGGTCTCCTGAGGTCCTTCTTTAACGACACCGGCCATTTGTTATGTTGAGGGTTTGGCCCTAATCTTAGCTGGGCTAGAGCTAAAACCCCAACAAAAGAGGTTAGACTCAATGCTAGGCCCTGGTGCCCAATGAAAATAAACCAGTAAGTGGAAATGTTTAAGGGAATTTTGAGGATCTATGGAAGTGAAATAAGGAGGAGCAGATGACAAAATTTATACATCCTGGAAATTCACAGCCTTATAAAAATCTTCCTGGAAACTAATTCCTGACTCAGACTTTAATTCCAAAGAAATCCAACAGTTTAATAAAGTTTCACACACACACACACACACACACACACACACACACACACACACACACAAATAGATTATTCTAAGTGTAATCTCAAAGAGTTTGTTGCTTCTAAGAAAAAAAGGATATGACATTACTTATATAGTGTACTTTTGTACGGAAATAAAAGCCATCCAAAGACGTGCTGGAGGAAGTAATCAAGCAATTTTTTAAAATGAGTTTTTAGTACTTACTTATCTAAAAACCTCTTTTTTAAAGATCATTTCTGAGAGTAAATGTAATTTCTATTTTTAGGCATAGAAGCTAAAGTATTATAATTAGTAATCCCATTAGATGAATAAGTTGAATAGGAATCATGAAATCACAGAGTTTTAGTTCAAGGAGGAAACTTTAAAGTCATCTAATTCATTTCCTGTACTTTTTATTACGTATCAAAAAGAAATAGAAGGACCTACTTACCTTCCTTTCTTCCTTCTTTCCATCCATCCGCTCTCCCTTCCTTCCTTCCTTCCTTCCATCTATCCATCTTTCTTTTCTTTTCAGAGTCTCACTATGTGGCTCAGGTTGGCCTCTAGCACACACTCCTCCTGCCTCAGCCACCCCAGGGCTGCGATTATAGTCATGGGCCACCATGCCTGCTCAATATAAATAGAATTTTTGATGCCTCCACTGGGCAACCTCACCGGTCTTTCAGCTCTCTTCATTTAGTCTCCCCCAGCCACATGATTGGACTTCAGAAAACATCAGTTAGGTCATTATCCTTCTTACTTCCATTACCTTTCCCTTTACTCCTGGGTTCTTTAATTTCTTAGAAAAGCTCTTCAATCTCCTGCCACTCATTGGGAAATATCCTAGCCTCTCAGTAAACAAATTGCTTGTTATTCTCTGCACGTTGCCATTCTCAATCTCAAAGCTTTGTCCCTCTGCAACTTAGTCTTTTCCTGAGAAATGGCTGCTTCCCACTTTATGGCCTGGTGCCTACGACTTAGCTTCTGAGGACTAGCATGTCTGCCTCCTTCTCTGTGAGATCCCTCACCCCCCATTTTTCTTATGCAGCCATAGCATTTAAAATACTTTTTTTGGCAGTGTTGACTGGCTGTCCGGCTGGTCTGCCTTCCTGCCTTCCTCCCCATTTTCTCTCCCCTTTTTTCTTTCCTTCTTTCTATTACCGATCACATGAGTTTCTTGCAAACAGACCCTATTAACACATCTTTATAGCTTCAGCTATAATCAATGCTTAATAACTATGTTGAATGAATCAATACACATCTGCTATCATAGACTGAGCAAAACCTCCCCATTACATTCATCTGCTAATCCTCAGAACCAGTAAATATGTTACCTCACATGGTGACTCAGACTTTGCAAATGTGATTTTAAATCATGGAATTTGAGATGGAGAGATTATGCTGGACTATTTGGATGCCCCCCTGGACTGGGATTTAGCTCAGTTGGTAGAGCGCTGCGCTGCAGTCTCTGAAGTCCCGAGTTCGATTCCCAGCACCACAAAAATGGGAGCAGGGCCTGGCAATCCATTCCCAAAGCAATCCCAAAACACTCAGCCATTGAAAACCCTATGAGGGTTGCTATGAGTTGGATACTGACTTGACGGCACCTAACAACAACAACAATTTGGATGCCCCAATGCAATCACAAGGTCTTTCTAAGAAGGGGCAGTGAATTAAGGAATGAATATAAGTGGCCTCAAGAAGTTGAAAAAAATTAAAAAACTGGTTTACTCTGAAGCATTCAGAAGGAACAGAGCCCTGCTAACACTGATTTTTAGACTTCTGACCTCTAGGAGTGTAAGAGAATTTTTTTAAACTGCTAAATTTGGTAATTGGTTACAGTTGAAATAGAAAACTAATATTTGTACCTATATGAATTAGTAAGTCATAGGCCCTATAGACTACTAGACATACTTTATAAAATTATTTATTAAAAAATAGAGACAATTGGCATGAAAATAAATAAATACACAGAGAAATGTTCATTTTCAGTAAAGAAAGAAAAATTAAGGCAAACCAAGATATAATGCTACATTTGTTGAAGTAGAAAAATATTATCAGTAGGCAGAACTGGTAAGCCTGTGGAACCATAGAACTTATTACCTGAACATGTTCATACTAATATTACTCCACACTAATAACTACAGTTCTTGGGAGCTAATTGTTATGTACCATGTGTTGTTTTAAGCCCCTGTACATGTATCATGACACCTGATCTTCAAAATAACACTCTGGAATAGGTGCTGTGATTATTT
>VMDO01002675.1:0-161836 GCA_007922755.1 Pedetes capensis | reverse complement strand
GACTCATAGCGACCCTCTGTACAACAGGGGAAATACTATTGTCAGTACTTCTCTGCTGTTCATAGGGTTTTCAATGGCAGACTGATTTTTGGGAGGGGGTTGCCAGGTCCTTCTCCCAAGCCTACAGCTTCTGGTGTTCCCAAGCGGTCTCCCATCCAGGTACTAACCAGGCCCGACCCTGCTTAGCTTCCGAGATCTGACGGGATCGGATGCCACAGGACTACAGCTGCAGGCGCATTACATGTATAATATGCATATATTTAATAAATTAGAATGTTATTATCATGTCTGTAATATTGTTTTCACAATTAAATAGTATAATTTTAATGTTTAGGCAAGCAAATTATCTACCGATTTTGTGACTCTGTACTAGATGGTATCATCCCACTTTTTTAAAAAACGTGTCAGGATATCTTTTAGGTGGCATCAGTCTCATCTTACATAAAGATTCCAGGGTTCCCAACTACATTAAATCACATATTAAACATATTTCCTCATTTCTCCAAATTCAATATTTTAATTCTCTTTAATGCCCTATTTTAATTGGAATGTTGCTAAATCCGTTGACAGTCTTACCAACCATTTTAACAGCCTTTTAATTTGTCATCTAGAAAATTATAACTCTTCATTAACTTTGGGGGACACCGCATCGCAGTTGTGATATATCATTCCTCATTTTATTAACAATCTACTTAATGAAATTCAGGCTTCGAGCAGATGATGGTGATAATGTAAGCACTTGCCCTGGATTTTTTTTTCCCCTTTAACAAAATTAAGAATTTACTGATAAGCATAATAGGAGAACAAACATCCAATTCTTCAGGAGTTCAACAAGGAAAAACCTAAAGAAAGAGCTTTCTGAGCTCACATATAACTAATAGCCCTGTGCATCCTTTTCAAATGTTCCATCTCTTCCTGTCACTATTTGCCATGGTATGGCAACACTGAGAGGCTACGCTCATCATCCAACATTTATAAACAAAACCCACTTGAATTAGAGTTGGTGGGTGACACAATCTGGTACAGAATCTTAGTGAACGTGAAAATGATACTTAGCAGAAGACGCTGGTGGCATAGAAAGGACATTTCTTTGGGGGACATCTGGAGGTTCTTTTCTCTAAATGGGATTCACCTATGTATGTACATTTAAATATAGTTGCTGTTATTGCTCCCCAGATTTTACATACTGTGGTATTAATTATGTGCAATAACAGAGGACTAGGTATATTCATGACAGAAGGACCTGGCTGCCCATTCCCAAAAACAGTCCTGAAACAGTCAGCTATTAGAACCCCTATAAATAGAAGAAATGCACTAAGATAGTGCTGGGCATGGCACAATGTTGGTGGAGTGTTTCCTTCGGTTGTACATCGGGTCGCTCTGAGTCAGACCCGACCTGACAGCATCTAACAACAACAACAAGGTATATTCAAAGATCTATCAAGTCAGTTGAAGAGCTGAGACTGAGTCTATGCAGTAATAAAGATAGAATGAGTGATCTGAGAGGGGTTTTAAAGATCATTTTGCCTCTCTTGGTTCATTTTTAGAGGAGACAACTGAGGCATAAATAGGGTAGGAGAATTGCCAAGACAAGGAAGCAACTTAGTGCAAGAGTCTCAGTAATAAACACTGTAGGACGAATAGTCATTTGGTCTAACATTAGTCTCCATTTGTGTTAGGTGTTAATATTGCTTAGAGTTTATCTCAAAAGGATCTCCTGCCTCATGAGCTGAAACACACAGATTCTCCGAAGAGAAAAAAAAAAAATAGCAGGAGGCAAGAGTAATGATCCACAAGTGAAGGTCCCAGTTTCATGAGGACAAGGCTGTCCTTTTGCTTCATGTGCTGGCTCTTCCACCACTGAGCACTCCGGGAATGTGGTGGTTTGTACCACATCACTCAGGCAGTGACGTACAAGACTCAAGAGATTGTGAAAGATAACTTCAGGAGCAGAAATCTTCTCCTCACAGTTTTTTTTTTGTTGTTGTTGTTAATTTCTTTTGTTCAGGTTTATGTAGCAAAAGTGGTAACACAGATTAATTTTCACATAAGACCTATTTTCCCCATGAGAGTCAGACATCATTTCATTTTTTGTTCCTTTCTCCTCCCAAGGGGTGATCTATGGTACAGGTGGAAAACATCCCACAGACACCTAAAAATGAGGCAGAAAAATCCAGCAAGCCCTGCATTTATCTCTTGACCCCATTTTGTCTGATCTAGGGCATTGGCGTGCTTTGGACCATGATACAAGATTTCCTTTTGAGACAATCCCCAAGTAATACTGTACACCTGGGGCCAAGCAGTGGCCAATCGCAGACCAGATTTCTATATACGGTTGTGTTGTTCTTGCTAGGTGCCATTGAGTCATGTCTGACTCATAGTGACCTTATGTACAATAGAACAAAACACTCCCCAACACTGTGCCTGGCACCCAATCATTTTTATGCTTAATTTCATTGTTGCAGCCTCTGTGTCAATCCATCTAGTTGAGGGTCTTTTTCCTCATAACTGCGACACTCCCAAAGGTGATATCCTTCTTCAGGGACTGTTCTCTCCTGACAACATGTCCAAAATACATAACATGCAGTCTAGTTATCCTTGCTTCCAGGCAGCACTCTGGTTGCACCTCTTCTAGGATGGATCTGTTGGTTCTCTGGGCAGTCATGTTATTGTTAGGTGGCATCAAGTTGTATCAAGTTGACTCATGGTAACCCTATGTACAATAGAACAGAACAGTACTCAACACTGTGCCAGGCACATGGTATTTATATATTGGAGTCCATTGTTGCAGCCACTATGTTTCTCTTCATTTTGTTTCATGCCGTATCAGCAACTGGAGGTCTCCAGGACTTTCCTCCATTCTCATTGTTAAGGTCAACTCTACTTTGAAGAAGCATCTCTTCCCCAGTCATTTCTTGAATGCCTTCCAGCCTGGGAGGCTCACTTTCCAGTGCTATATTTGACAGTGCTTCTCGGCTATTTATAGAGTTTTCAATGGCTAATTGTTTTGGGAGTGGGCTGATGGGTCTTCCTCCTTACTCTGTTTTAGTCTGGAAGCTCAGGTGAAACCCAGGTGGTTTTGTTGGTATCTGAGATACAGTAGCATAGTTTTCAGCATCACAGCAATACGCAAGCCCCTGCAGCACAACAAGCTGACAGATATGTGGGGGAGATGTCTATATGGTCTATAGGATTTGCCATTTATTTTCTAATGATCACTTGATCAAAAAACATAGCACAACCAAAAAGTCAAATCAGTAGACCATATGCATAAATTATTTAAATAACATGACATGTATTATATGATTTTATATATGCTCATAAGCAATTATAATTACTATTTAACATGTTTAATATGTATAATATGTTATATGTGATTTATATAGCCAACATCTGCCTGGGAACACCAGGTGCTGTAGGCTTGGGAGACGGAACAGGCAACCCATTCCCAAAAATCAATCCACCATTGAAAACCCCGTGAAGAGCAGAGAAGCACTGACCATAATATTTCTCCTGTTATACATAGGGTCTCTATGAGTTAGACACGGACTCTATGGCACCTAACAACAACAACAACATAACCAACATATTTAACATGTGTATATTTGTGAATATATATATATGTGTGTATATATATATATATATATATATATATATATATAAACAACATACACATGTGGTCAAGTGAGAAAGGTTAAAACTATACACATTATAATTGAAAATTTCTTATGATTTAGTTATTTTGCTGCTATTACCAAAAAATGATGCTTGAGGTATTGCGATATGACTCTTCTCATCACCCCTTAGCTGGGCTCCAGATTCTATTGCATAGGATGCCTGCATTCACACAATTTAAAACTGGTTTAACAAAATACCCTTACAACAAAATGATAAAATTTACAATATGATACAAAAGTGATTATTACATAATGTGGTTGAAAAATTTAGGATATAGTTTATAAGTAGAACTTAAACATGATTTTGAAATGCATTATAGATTTTAGATGTGTGCCTTTAACATTTAGACCTATATGGAAGCCTACTCTATTTTTTTCTTTTCTCTAAATTAGTGTAGTTTTTTGTTTTTTTCCTTTTGTGGTACTGGGGGTTGAACCAGGGCCTCGTGCTTGCATGCTTTGCCAGTGCTGGACCACTGAGCTGCACCTCCAGCCCTTTAATTTTTTTTTTTTTTTTTACTTTTTTTCAGACTGGGTCTCGCTAAGTTATGCAGACTACCTCTGGTCTCGAACTTGGGATCCTCCTGCCTCTGCCTCCCAAGCCTCTGGGATTACAGGTGTGCACCACCACGCCCGGCTCTAAATTAGTATAATTTTAAAATATCATATGAATTTAAATTATATAATTTTAAAATAAAGAAATTTATTCTGAGGAAATGAATGACATATACAAAGATCTATATAGAATGATACTTATTGAAGTATTATAACAAAGGTGCAAAAAACTAAGATTCCATTAGAAAAAAGATTAGATAAATGATATATCTATATGAAAATTCCACAGTTTAAAGAAATCATATTTCAGAAGAGTATTTTAAGAAAAGGAAGGCATTCATGACAATAAGTGAAAAGAACAAAGTTCCAAATAAATAGTACAAATAATTCAATTTAAAAAATATGTTCCGCATTCATACAATAGCTTACAAGCTCAGAAATAAATCTACCAAAATGATAATTGCAACTGCTGGTGGAGAGAAAATATTTTAATTTTCTTTAATATATATTTGTTATTGAATATTCTTTCCTATGACTAAGAATTGCTTTTATAACCAGAAAAAAAATCAGTGCAATTAATTTAAATGACTTTTTTAAAACACTAATCTACCACATGATCCAAAACCTCATCCAGCAGACCATCCCTGTGGCCTGTCCCAAAGTTCAGTGTTCCCAAGACTCTGAGCCAAACCAAGCACTGCAGAACATACTCTTTTCCAAAAATAAACAATGAGATAAGAGAAGGCTCAGAGTACTAAACCTTGACTGTTAAATATTTATCATAATTATTAATAACACAACTAATTCCATTCAAAGAATGCTTAATAAAATAGGAATAAACTGGTTTCAAGCTAAGTTCCTAACTGTCTGAGGTTCATTCAGGTCCCAGTTTAACAATTATTTACATTTAGCATAAACTAATTTACTATTATTATCATTTTTATTAATGTCATCCATTTCTCTGATTCACTTTCACACATGCAAGGGGAAACAACAATGCTAATTTTCCAGCCTATAATTTGTGTTTGTAACCACGAAGCTGGGTACATCTCTCAGATGAAATTAATTCTTTCTTAGGGTACTTATTTCTGGCTCAATCCTGACCAAATGAAATCCAAAACTCTATTTATTTTTTCCCTAAAACATAAAACCTCCTGTTTGAGAGTCACTGCGACTATATCAAACAAGAGGCTAGTGAATATGTGTATTAAGTTTTCTCTGACATAAACATATTATATCCAACAATGAATATGCTGCTTTTCCTTTCCTTAGAAAAAAATAAAAGGACCAGGTGATAACATCAATAAATAACAACACCGCAGACTCTAAGGAGGACTTTCTACAAATATTTTTAAAGGCTCCTTTTGGCTCTGAATAAAGCAATATACCGAGACTGTCACAGGAGCATGAGCTGGGCTGTGAGAAGCCATAATCTGAATACGCTGAGAAAATGTAAGCAAAAAATTGCAAATAAAACTGCTTATATTCATGTAACTTGTTTGGCGACAGCCGTATAGCATAAGGAAAGCTGCTATAACTCATAACAGCATCTTGTAATAAAACAGCTCTCTGCATCCCTCTCAAACTGCTCAGAGCTCAAATCTCATCAGATGGCTGAGTAAGCATTACACTTTGGGACAGTAAATCTGTTTCCAATATGGTCTACATTCACAGATACGTGCTTTAGTATTCATCCTAAGACACTTCCAGCTAAGTACTTATAAAGAAAGGGTAATCATATATTTAAATATCGGGATGCTATTTTCTCTGTCTATTTTAGTCGTGTAGTTCACACGACTGCAAGCCTGAACGGGTCTCAGGAACCCTTCGCCGAGCTCCACGCTCACTCCCAGCCCCAAATCTCCGCTGCAGTCTCTGGGAGGCGCTGCCTTCTGCTCCCGTGGCACCATGCTCCTGCCTGCCGTGGAGTTTCTCTGTAGCCTAGGCACGCCATGGTTCCTTACGCCTCCCACTCGCTTGTGGGTGTCCCAGGAGTTTTGACAGTGTCTTCGTGTCTGTCTCCCAGCTCCCAAACAGCACCAGGGACAAACCCAGCCTCAGGTGAAGAGCTTGTTGGCTAAGTGATCTCCTAGGACTTAATGACACTAGCCTAGATTGGAGGCTCAGGACCCTTCCCATAGCCCAGAGGCTTATACAGGGGTAAGGACAACAAGGGAGAAGGACCTGGCAATCCACTCCCTAGGGCAATCCCAAAACAGTCAGCCATTGAAAACCCTTTGAGGGTCGCTATGAGTCAGGTACTGATTTGACTTGATGGCACCTAACAACAACAACACAGACAACACAAAGAGCAGGTGAGATTCTTGAGGTGGTCTCAGACATTTGTTCTCCCATGGGATTCCCCTCCTTTGAGTTAGATTTTTTCCTTCCTTCCTTCCTTCCTACCTTTCTTTCTTTCTTTCTTTTGTTGTACTGGGGGTTGAATGCATGGCCTCGCACTTGGATGCTCTACAAGTGCTGTGCCACCGAGCTGAACCCTCAGCCCATATTTTTACTTTTTGAGACAGGGTCTCGCTAAGTTATGCAGACTGCCTCTGGTCTCGAACTTGTGATCCTCCTGTCTCCACCTCCCGAACTGCTGGGATTACAGGCCTGCACCACTGCGCCTGGCTTGAGGTCCACTCTACTTTGAGGGGGCTGGGATTTATCTACTCTCTGCTCTCTGAGGCCCTGGGTTCAATTGCTAGCACCTTAAAAAGGGGAGAAGGACCTTGGGAGTCAGATTTAACAGCATCCAACAACAACAACTACTTTGAGGAGGCAGATCTTCCTCAGTCATTTCTTGAATGCCTTCTAGCCTGGGAGGCTCATTTTCCAGAACTATATTGGATATGGGGCTGGGATTTAGCTCAATTGGTAGAGCGCTGTGCTGCAGTTTCTGAGGTCCTGAGTTCAATTCCCAGCACCACAAAAGTGGGAGAAGGGCCTGGCAATCCACTCCCAAGGCAATCCTGAAATAGACAGCCATTGAAAACCCTATGAGGGTCGCTATGAGTCAGATACTGACTCGATGGCACCTAACAACAGCAACAACATATTGGATATATGTTTCTTTGCTATTCATACTGTTTTCAATGGCCAATTGTTTCAGGAGTGGGCTGCCAGGTCCTTCTCCCTAGTCTGTCTTAGTTCGGAAACTCATCTGAAACCTGTCTACCATGGGTGGCTGGAGTATCTGAGATACCGGTGGCATAGCTTTCAAAAGCAACACAGCAACATGCGAGCCCCCACAGCACGACAAACTGACAAGACACATGGGGGGCTGGGGGCTTTTCTTCACCATCGTGAAACATAAGCAGATTCTTCATTGAATGTCAAGGTCAGTGGTGTGAATTTAGAAGCCGCAATGACCTTGACTAGCAGGTGTTTGAGCTGAATGGGTGTTAAACTGGGAGAAGGGCACTGGGGTTTTAGCCATGAACTTGGAAGCGAGGGTCACCTTGGCCTCCACGTGAGCGGAGTCTTTGTTTCCCTACTTTTCCAGTGAGCGGTTTGGGGTGGGCGGTCCCTAAGCACCTGTCTGGTCCTGATGCTCTGTGGCATTTTTGAGAGTTTCCATACTCTCACCGTCTCTGGTATCCAGAGAAATCACATCTGTCACATCAATGACACGGCATGCGTATCCCGCCCTTTATTTTTCTCCCGCTAAGGTGTTTTAATCCTGACAGTATAATAGAATAAATCACAGCCATCAGAGCTGGGAGTGACACTGGCCACACACATTAGAGATAAACAGTCAAAAATCACTCACCCGTGCCTCCCCCTTGCCCACAGCCTCTGCTGTCTGACAACGCTAAGTTTGAACTACGATTTCCATCTGGCTGCACCGATCGGAGCACCAAAATCACCCTGTACATCGTCTTAATGGCTGTAATGATGCTCTGCTTTCCAGAAGCCGCCGGTCCACATCAGCTCAACATATGGATTTGATTTCTTCCCTCCGGCAAGTGTTGAGGAAAATATGGTTGTTACATAGTCAATCAACAAACGATTTTTGGCAACCACAGTAGTTAGATTGTTTAGGTTTGAGTGTCTTCCTACCCCTCGAGTATGAGTTACCTGCTTAGTGTAGTCACTAAATCCTGGTTGGCTTTCCCTGTGATGATGATTTTCATGAACCATCTTCATTACACATAAGAAATAGTCGAGAAATTTAACCTATTCATATGATGGTTACAACTCTTGTCTCTGAGTCAGGTAAGAGCAGAAAGGTTTATGGTGTTGCAGCACTGGGCGAGTGAATGACGGTGACATTGGAAGCTCCGGAAAGACGGAGTTCTCAGAATAATCAGCCTGGAGGCTAAATAAGTGATGCAGACGTCTGATTTTCCGTACGCATTCTTATTCAGTTGTTTGCTCTGTGTTGTCAACAGCTGGCTTTGCTGGTGTTGCTGCGTCAGTCTGTGGAAGCTGCCTGGAAACAAGAAGCTGTGATCTTTACACAGGTGGGGAGCTTTGAGGTTTGCATGATGGGATATTCTCATTTGTTCTTTCCCCCCCCCCCCAAGATTCTATTCTCCTATGAAAAAAGATGGCGGTGCAATTGGATTACCTCACCTCCCGCAAGCCAAGGAAGGAACCACCATCCACTACAGATGACTAAGGAGCGAGAAGGCAGTACTTACCGCCTGGTAAACGCCAGGCAGCAGGAGCCGGTGCAGGCCACCTGGTTTGAGATGCACTACAAAAGGCTCACGCCCAGTGTCAGCTCCGGAGGGAACACTTAGGGAAAAGGACCACAATCTGACAAAGAGGTGCTTCCAGCAGGCGCGGTGGTGCACACCTGTCATCCCAGCGGCTCGGGAGGCAGAGGCAGGAGGATCACAAGTTCAAGACCAGAGGGAGTCTGCATAACTTAGCGAGACCCTGTCTCAAAAAGTAAAAACATGGGCTGGGGGTGCAGCTCAGTGGCCCAGCACTTGCACAGCATGCAAGAGCAAAGCTTTAACCCCTAGTACGGCAAAACAAAACAAGAAAAAACAAACAAACAAACAAAAGGTGCTTCCACTGTGCTCCATGAAACATCTGTTGCTTACGTTGGTGACTTTAACCAAGTCCAATGCAAAGAGGGCGCTTGCTGCCTTCGGTGTGTGAATGAACTCAGTCTCTTCTCCAAACATCTGCCAGACACGCCTGAACCTCCCGGAGGACTTAGGGTGCCGTTTCCCTCTTAAGTAATTCCCACGGCTTCTACCTGCTCTCCCTGCAGATCGCCTAATCCCCTTTGCATCTTTCCCCTGACCTGGGGGAGATTGGTACTGTGATATATTTATAAATCTGTAAAAGAAATCTGAGCCACAATAATATTTTAAAGAGTTTTGTTTCCTTTTAAAAGACTTAATTTACATTTTAACACATACTAATTATAAAAATTAATTGGATTCACTGTGAAATTTCACACGTGTACATTGTGCATTGATTACATCCATCCACCCTTCTTCTAACTAGAGACCCCTCCCCTCTCCTGAGCACCCTGCCCTGTCCCCCAAAGTTCCTTTTAGTATCTTTCTGTTCCCTCATCCCCTTCCCTATCTCTACAGTCTAATATTTCATTCAAGATCTCTAGGAGGTTGGCTTCATGCAGTGTCTTTTTGAATCTGACTTGTTCCTCTCAATATAATGACCTCCGGTTGCACGCTTGTTGTTACAAATGACAAGATTTTATTCCTTTTTTTGTGGCTGAGTAGTATTCTGTTTCATAAATGTACCACATTTTCTGTATCCATTCTGTATCCACTGAAGGGCATCTGGATTGGGTCCGTGTTTGGGCTACTGTGAATACCCTGCCTTTGCAGCTCTTTCCCACTGAGAAGTCAGTGACTTCTTCAGATTGTGAATGACATTTGATTGCTCCCTAGGAGAAAGTCCTCAGTCACTTTCCCCACTCCATGTTCCCTTCGCGGAGATTGTCTATTTCTCTGCACCTCAGCTTTTCCGTTTCAAAACAGGTGACACTGAGTCGATAGGTGTATGGTGCATAGAAGAACACGCGACACTCAGTGAAGTGGCTGATGAAGTTACCATCAAGAAAATAAAAATGGGAAGGGCCCATGAAAGAAGACATCTTCTGTTCATGGTGTCCCTAACCCAGTCCCCTCACAAAATGTGCTGACTCCTTGTCACAGACTGTTGGCCGCTGGGATTACAGGCGTGCACCACCAAACCCAGCTAAACTTTATGAAATTCTAAAACTATTCTAAAATGAGAAGTTTAATAAAATTCTCTTAACAAACCAACCTACCACATGTAGGTACAAAGTGTATAAAGTTTTGTTTGTAAAAGAAAGCGAAACACATATCACAGATCTTCTAAAATCTAGTAACATTCAGTAAGTACTAAACTGTGGATGCCTGCAGAGTAGCCCTGTGGCATCCAATCCCATCAGATCTCGGAAGCTAAGCAGGGTCAGGCCTGGTTAGTACTTAGATGGGAGACTGCCTGGGAACACCAGGTGCTGTAGGCTTGGGAGAAGGACCCAGCAACCCACTCCCAAAAATCAACCCACCATTGAAAACCATATGAACAGCAGAGAAGCACTGACAATAATGTTTCGCCTGTTGTATGTAGGGTCACTATGAATCGGATACTGACTTGACGGCACCTAACAACAAAAACAAACTGTGGAAGGGGCTGGGATTTAGCTCAGTTCATAGAGTGCTGCTCTGCAGTCTCTGAGGTCCAGAGTTCTATTCCCAGCACCACAAAAACGGGAGAAGCACGTGGCAACCCACTCCTGAGGCAATCCTGGAACAGTAAGCCATTGAAAACCTAAAAGGGTCATTATGAGTCAGGCAGGACCCCATGGCACCTAACAACAACAACAAACTGTGGATGTAAGTCAAGCTCTGCGCCTTCTTTTTCAATCAACCGACCATTTCCTAACTAGGAAATCCTACTCAGGGAGCTTCAGGAGTCACATCTGCCCTGTGGAGTCTTCTTTTGGTCTACACAATGACTTTTAAAATGAATTAGCTGCCATATGTCTTCACCCAATTTGCAGTAAAAGCAGAAGCCGAGACAAAGGCTGGTGAACAAGTAATTTATTTGGGAAGTGATTCAAAAGAGCAAGAGTGTGGGACAGAGGCAGAACCAGGGACAGGAGGGAAAGCCGATTCCGTGATGAGTTACAACCAAGTCAGCACGGCTGTAGGTGTGCTGGGACCTTCTGGGGATCCTCAGGGGGTGCATCTCAGGAAGAGGCAGGGGACACTTATCATCAGCTTATTTTGGTTTCTGGACACACTTTTTTTTTTTTTTTTGTGGTACTGGGGTTTGAACCCAGGGCCCTGCACTTGCATGCTCTGCAAGTGCTGGACCACTGAGCTCCACCCCCAGCCCATATTTTTACTTTTTGAGACAGGGTCTCGCTAAATTATGCAGACTGACTCTGGTCTCGAACTTGTGATCCTCCTGCCTCTGCCTCCTGAGCCGCTGGGATTACAGGCATGCGCCACCGCGCCCGGCTTTGAACACACTCTTTAAGGAGTCCATAGGTTAACTCCCTGTGCTTCTGGGGTACAAGCATTTGACTCTCTTGCTCTGTAAGGGCCTTTACCCTTGAGTTACCAGAAAAGTCCAGGGCAAGAAACAAGGTCAGGATGTAGTGAAAAATTTACTGAAACTTCTCCGCAAGTGACTGTTGCAGAAACATGTAAAATGTGGAGATTACGAACAAATCCAGCCTGTTTCCTTTTCTTGAGAAGTAAGGAGTTCTATGAAAACCTAATCCTGAATTCCACAGTCACACCAACCTGTGAGCCCTGGAAGGTACTGCCTGGACACACCTACCCCAGTCGCGATGAATTCTGGCATGACACACAGTTGAAAACCTGGCCTACTTCACTACCTTACCTTACCTGCCTGGTGCTTGTGAGTACTGAACTTTTCCCCATTATTAGAACTATTCATAGCCTTAATACACATTCACATTAAAAAAGAGATCGCTGTTGCTGTTAGGTGCTGTTGAGTCCAACTCATAGCGATCCTATGTACAACAAAACAAAACACTCCTCAACTCTGTGCCAGGCACATGATCTTTTTTATGTTTCAGCCCATTGTTGCAGCCACTGTGTCAATCTATCTGGTTGAGGATCTTCCTTTTTTTTGTTGACCCGTCACTCTCCCAGACATGATGTCCTTCTCTAGGAATTGGTCCCTCCTGACAACATGTCCAAAATACATAAGATGTAGTCCAGCCATCCTTGCTTGCAAGGAGCACTCTGGTTGCACTTCTTTTACGATGGATCTGTTGGTTCTTTTGGAAGTCCATGACATACTTAATATTCATCCCCAGCACCATAATTGAAAAGCATCAATTAGGGATCCACTATTAACTCCATTTCACATAAATATTTCTCAATTGTGTTTCTTCCTAAATCCAAATTCATCCCTATTGTTTTGACTTTGTGGATGTTGGATCAATTAATGAAATTAATTATGTACTAGCTCTCCAGCCAGGTGCTCAAATTATATCTTCACTTATCATGATTAACAGAAGGCAAGATGAGAAGCAGGGGTGCTAGACAAATCAATTCAACCACTTCTGGTTCGAGAGAAAAATGACCTATGATACTTAATACTCTGGCAGATGGTTGCTCTCTATTGCTTTTGAAACATTACACAATGCATCCTGGTTGGGATTAATAACATTTATTAACTCCAACCCTCTAAGAATTAGGAGGATATATTAAAGGTACATTTATGGGCTTTTGAGTGAAAAGTGAGATTCTAAGTCACTATACTATATACATGGCCTATAGCTGTAGCCCTGTGCCATCCGATCCTGTCAGATCTCAGAAGCTAAGCAGGATTGGACCTGGTTAGTACTTGGATGGGAGACCGCCTGGGAACACCAGGTGCCATAGGCTTGGGAGATGGACCCGGCAACCCACTCCCAAAAATCAATCTGCCATTGAAAACCCTGTGAACAGCAGGGAAGCACTGACAATAGTGTTTTACCTATTGTATGGAGGGCCGCTATGAGTCTAACAACAACAATACTATACCTGAGGCCCTGTACACTTGGAATGCCATCTGTCATCATAGAAATATTCCGTAGCATGTGTCCTTTTGGATACGGTCTATAGCATGATCCACTCAAATCCTTGGAGACATCTGATTTACATAAAATATAGTTTTAAAAAATACCTAGGTTTTCTCCCTCCCCCGTCACCTGGAGGCTGGGATTTAATTAGTTTTCAGGTAGGGTTATTTAAAACTCGCCAGGACAGTATAACGCCTCACCACTGTACAGAGACAGACGTGGCCTGGAGGGTGGCCAAGTTTCTTGTCCCCTTGCTGCTCAGCTAGGGCAACTCAGCACCTGGCCATAGCCCACCTGAGCTTGGTTCCACCTCTGGGTTTCAGGTTTCCGAAGCAGGAAGTGTTAACTGGGTCATCTCTGCGCAGAGCTTTTGCAATGCACATAAATGGGTGTCAGAATGTAAGTATTAAACATGATGTCACGGTAAACTAAGGAGAATTTGAACCCAAAGTTGAGAGGTGTAAAAGGGTCTTTTTAAAGCTGATGGTGTCACCTGAATTTGCAGTCATTTGGGGAGGGATTTGTTTGGCCTGTCGATATTTACCCTGTAGTTGCCTGGATTTTCCTTTTTTCCTTTCTTTTTTTTTTTTCTTGAGGACATTAAGGTAATATTCCTCTCTTCTATCAGTGTTCCAGCTGCAATGAATAGATCCATAGAAACAAATTTAACCCACTGGAATTACTCTCTAAATAAATTCAACGTTTTGGTTCAAAGCACTACAAATACGTGCCTTAATTCCCAGTGTGTGGAGCAGACCTTCACAGCACAAGGACACTCTGAGGAGCACGTATTACACAGTCAAGGTGGCGGCAGACAGGGGAGAATTTAAAAGAAACTATTTTTAAAATAAAATACATCCCAATGGGACAGCGATTGCCCCATGCCAACGATTCATAAATCAGGGTGAACAAAGAGAGGCTTCACATTTTGTGTCTCTGGCCAAAGGAAAAAAAATTCTGGAAAAGGAAGGAGAATACAGGTCCAGCCGAGAATATAAGGCAGCCCATCTGACTTCTCTGTGGCCTTTCTTTTTCTTTCTTTTTTTCCATTCTCAAAACAGCTTTCTCTTTTGGGGGAAATGCGTGACCATAATACTCATTGTAACTTTGGCAAGATATTCCACATATTATAAAAGGCTGTTGGACATTATTAAATAAATCTGTGTTGCACTTATTTTCCACATCTTTGTGCACACTCAGTGTTTGTTCTGACCGCTCCCAGCAGAGATTTATGACTAAAGGAGATCCGACTTGAGGTTGAAAGGAAAGGAAAGCAGCCCATGTAGAAGGAATATTGAGTCACTTGGTGGTGTGAGAGAGCGTGGCTGCAGGAGGCAGAGGGGGAGCCAGTGAGATCTGCATGCCAATTAAAGTGCTCGAGAAGTGAACCTGAATTCATTTCAGGAACACCCCAGCTCCCTCCTCTTCCTTTGTCCCTAGGGAGGCTTCTGGGATTGCCAGAGCTGAAAATTAAATGATAAACCTAAAACATGACATTGAAGATATAATGTCTCCTTTGATAATATCTGTGTGACGATTCATCAGTGGGTGGGGCCGCACCACTCCTGGACCTAGGCTGCAGACCTGGCGGGGCAGATCCCGGCGACTCCGCCATCTTGCCATCTTGCACAATGCCCTTTTCCTAAGGGTTCCAGTTAGGACTGTATTCCATCGCTGATCATATATGCACCAAAATCCTTCCACACACACAACAAAGGAAGTCTCACAATTGCAATGCGCGGCCCCAGTCTAGAGATGCAGCTAGCGTTATTGCATCACCCATTCTCAGGGAAAGCAACTGCTACTTCAGTTCCATCTGTGAGCGTTAGGGTGTGTTACAAAAAACTGCAACTTGACCTTTCACAATGTGAGATCTAGTACTTCCATGCTGGGCTGACACCCCATCCATATTGTTTGGGCGCAGAGTTCTTTCTGCACTGTGCTTTAAATTCTTCTTATCGGAGCAGGAAACAAACATTAATAAAAACAAATGATCTTGTAGTTGCATCCATGAGTCAAAGTGGAAAATGCAGAGCACTTTATGTCCTTATTCACAAAGTCACAGCCTCCATGTGCTGTGTATGCTGAGTCACTCATAAAGAGAAAGAAAACCTGTAACAGCCCATTAAGGACCACAGGAATTCAGAGGGCAGAAAGTTTTACCAAAGAGAGGATCCACAGTGCAAGCTTTGTAAGATGAATAGGTTTGGAAGAGGCAGAGAAGTATTCTACCAGGAAGGAATGGGGACAGGAAAGGCCATGATATTTTTGCAATTGCAACAGCTTTCATGGGCCTGGAATATAGAATAAATTACTGAAGATGGGGAACTTGTATAAGAAAAAAGGCAGAAATAGGCCATATGATATACTGGAATGTAATTGGATAAGGACTTAATTCAAATTTCTAAATCAATCTGGAGGCCAAATGAAACCCATCTAGCGGCCAAATATGACCTACGCACCTTAACTTGTGTCCTCTGATGGAGGGGCTAAAAAGCAGGCCAACTCTGAGTAGTGGAATAGAAAATTAAACTAGAATTGTGTTTGTATTGGGAAGTCAAATGTGGAGTGACTGAGTATATAAAGCAAAAGAAAGCTTTGCCCAGTCTCATCAAAAGACATTCTTTCGCTTTTTGTCCTTTGATTACCTGCGTCCTCATTGGTGTTGTTGTTGTTAGGTCCCGTCAAGTTGGGTCTTTCTCATAGCGACCCTACATACAACAGATGAAACACTACTCGACACTGTGCCATGCCCAGCACTATTGTCAGTGCTTCTTTGCTGTTCATAGGATTTTCAATGGCAGATTGATTTTTGGGAGTGGGTTGCTAGCTCCTTCTCCCAAGCCTACAGCACCTGGTGTTCCGAGGCAGTCTCCCATCCAAGTACCAGACCAGACCAGATCCTGCTTAGCTTCCAAGATCTGATAGGATCGGATTCCACAGGGCTACGACTGCATCCACACGGGAGCTCCTTATTTCTGTTCCTTCCATGTTTCTCCTGGATGATCACACGAAGTCCCATGACATCATTAGCCATCAACTCCTATATCTGTATCCAAGAAGCTGAAGCTTCTCTTCCAAATGCCAAAACTGTACAGCCAACTCCCCATTAGACACCTGTATGTGGATCATCGAAGAACACTTCAAGTGCAAAAGGTCCACCGTTACACAAACCATCTTAACTTATCAAGCAGTTTTTCCTCTGTTTAGAGTCCTACTGATAAACCTTAAAATGGAGTCAGTTGGCATAACCAGGAACTGCAGCCATGCCCCTGGCTCCTCTTTTATCGATCACCTCTCTCATCCCATTGGTCACTATTAAGTATGGCTTTTACCTTCTAAACATTTCAGCTTCCCCAATAAAGTTATCAACTTGCAGAGATGAAATATACAGTCACTTGCACACTCATACACATACACAACTCACATCTGCCCTGAGATTCTGGCTTATTGGTGCATGAGAGGGAATGTCCATGTGTATGCTTTACAGAGAAGAAAGGTGGGCAATATCATCTTTTTTATGTTGTTTCCTTGCCCTAGGTCCATCTGAGGTACTTGTTCATGGAGCTGGTATTTTACATGGGTAGGAACCTAGCAATACAGTTTCGCCTGTTGTACATAGGGTCTCTATGAGTCCGACACTGACTCAACAGCACCTAACAACAACAACAACAACAGCACCAAACAACAACAACAACAACAACAGCACCAAACAACAACAACAACAACAACAACAACAACAACAACAACAAGGAATCTATTAAGAGTGAGAGAAATTCTCCAAACTTTATTATAATACTGTGTTTTTACTTTTATTTTATTATTATTGTTGTGGTATGGCAGGATTGAACCCTGGGCCTTGTGTATATTTTGTAAGTGCTCTACCACTGAGCATCCCCTGCCCCCCCTTTTTTTCTTTTATCTTGAAACAGTTACACAGAAGGCCTCTGACCTCAAACCTGCAATCCCCCTGCCTCTGACTCCCAAGTTACTGAGATGACAGGCAGGCACCACTGTGCCTGGCTTGTAATACCTCATTTTTATACTCAAGTTTATGTCTGCTATCCCAGAAGAACTTGATTAACAATCTATGCATTTTCACCTAAGGGATTATTTACAAGCATTGACCTTTCCATATTCTTTAAGTAAACACAGCATCAGAAAGGCAATATTGTCAATGCCCAAGAGTTTCAGACCAATCTATCTACCTCCATTTATACAGTGTCCTAAAAAGACCTACCACCTTTATATCTCAACAGTATTTCCCCAAACATCTCTGCTACCACAGTTCAGACCACTTGGTTTGCTTACTTGAAGGCAAATCCTCCTCACTGACCTCCCTGACCATCTGTCTCACCATAACATTTTCTATAATCTAAAACCAGCATTACCTTCCTGGAATGCCTTCATGACTCCATTCCTCCCTGCCATTCTAGCTCATCCCTCCCAAGTCCTCATTTGGCTAAACTGAACTTCTTTTAGATACTGGTAACAATCAAGCATTGTCACCTTAAGACTGCCACATATGTGGTTCCTTTTACCTGAACAATCTATTGCCTCTTTGATGGCCTGTCTCCTCTGTGACTCCCTAGAATATGCAAGGATGTCATAATTTGGGGGAAGCCATCCCTGTGCATCATTCCGTAGTAGACATCTCTTCAAAACCATCTAAATTTTCCCTTTATCCTACTGGATCTAACTATATACTTATTATGTCTTTCATCTTAATATTGCCAAACTTTGTCAGGTTAAGAACCATGTTAGCCTCATTCATTGTTGTGTCCCACAACTTACAAAGGACCCCCCAAATATTTTTCAATTCATTTGAAGGAAGTGGCAAAAACAGGGTAGTGCTTTAGAAACCCAAAACTATTCAGGATATGCAAAACACACCAGGGTATGGATTTAGGAAAGGTGGCAATTTAAATGGTGAGACATTTGGACAGCACTAAAATGTTAGAAGCATGGCATGAAAAAGTAGTTGGATATAAGATAAATGAAGCAGAAATAATAAGCATGGTTTGGTGAATATCAGTGTAAAGAATCAAGAATAAAGGAAAGTGTTGGAAGGCTACCTAAAATGTAGGGATTGTGATACTATTCCCCAATCCTGGGAAATAAGAAAAGAATAGATTTTGAGAGAAAAACAAAGAAAGAAATACTCCAAGGGCCATTAGGAATGTATAAGTCAAGGTTGGAAAGACCAAACAAGGAAAACTTTGTCTTGAGCATCACTAGCATGGAAAATATCTGTTATCAAGTCTGTGGATATTCTTTTTCTACTTCTGAGAGCAGAACCCACCTTTTCTATAAGGAATCTATTCCATCAGGTTTAGGAGCCACTCATCGTAACCTATCTCCAAGCACAGGGTAGGTGTACATACAAAATATGGCTCACTAAGGCCATAGAATGACAGAAATAATCATCATCATGTGTGCCATGCCAAGCCTATCTGAATGTTCCTGAACAACAGTCTCCTGAAGATCAGAAAAAATGAAAGAAAGGAGAGGAAAAAAGGCCTCTTTCCAATGAAGTTGCTAAGGGAGGAAACTATAAAAGTGGGTTTATCAATAAACATCTTCAAATAGGTCTCTCTGAAGAATAAAGTCAAGGAAAGAGAATGAATAATAAGAGAAGGGAAGTGTGGGGCCGAATGTATTGCTAGGTTTCCTAGAGAGGTCAGCAAAAACATTATCTTTTTACATGAACAAAAGTAAGTCATACGCAGGGTCGCTATGAGTCAGATACTGACTTGACGGCACCTAACAACAGCAAAAGGTAAGTTGGGATAGTATCAGTTGTAACTGAAGGAGTCTTTTAAGAAGTAGAAATATTTACTATCAAAGTCTTGTGAATAAGAATATTCTAAAACAAGTGCCACAAAGAAGGAAGAGGATTAAGGTAAAACTCTAGAGAATTACCACTGAAAAAGGATGGGAAGAAGAGGAAGGGTCAAAGATATTTATATCCAGAATTGAATGTACAATTGACAACAGATAACTACTTGAAGCATAACAACTGGGAAAACATGAGGATTGTTTGTTGCCTAATGACAGAAGTTATTTAAAAATGTATTCCTGGAGGAGTAATGAATATCAACACTGAAAATACAGATAAGATTGACTCTCAAAGTGACATGGTCTCCAAATTATTGCATGTAGAATGATGAGAATGGATTAATTTTCATCTAGGGATTACATGGATTAAGTCTTTCCTTAATTAAACTCATTCCTGAAATATATATTTATTTATATGCCATGAAATCCACATCTCTAAAAAATTGTCTGTATCCAATGACACTACCCTATAGGATGTCTTCCAATTTTTTGTTTTTACTTGTCAACTTGTCTGACTAGCAACTCTCTTACAGTATGTTGGCATCAGATGACAGTTGCTAGATGGTATCTTTCATTCCTCCTTAAAAATAGGGAAATAATATGTGATTTATGTTCATCTTTGGGAGAAAAATGTATGGTGCATACGGAATCAGGCACACTCTTATCAACAAGCTGGAAGGGAAATTCTGGGTTTGATGATGTTAGAAGTTTTACAATTCTTGGGGAATCAAATGCAAGGGAAAAAAAGATTTCTGTTGCACAGAATGTTATGAGTATTGGAGCACAAGTGAGTTCCACTTTTGCAGGCACAAGGATTGAAATGATAATTAATTATGAATATTATAAATAGCATTTATTCACCACTTACTAAATGAAAGATAACATCCACAATATGACAAATGCATAATTGAAAGAAATGATCCTAGTAACAACAGATAGTGGAGACTTTTAGAAATGGAGAAAACGAGTGTTAGTCTATGCTTCAGAATTTGATCCAGGTCACACATGGATAGTACGTATCAGCACTGGGGTATACACTGGAATACAACCTTAGGATCTGCATCTTTTTTCAGTGCTGGGGACCACATCCAGGGCCTCATGTGTGCTACTCAACCACTCTACCACTGAGCTACATCCCTAGCCCCAGGAACTACATTCTTAACTCTTCTTCCATATCCCTCCTATGTGAAGAAATAAGGATCTGAGTTAGGCAGCAAGAAAATGGAAGATTATAGAATACTGAAAGGTTATAGAGTCTCCACTTCTACAGACGTTTTAAAACAAGAAGACAACTAAAGACCATGAGGCACTCCATTACTCTCAGTTGAGTTACAGCAAGAAGTCCTCTTAAGAGATGACAGAGCAGAGTGAGGTGGCACACGCCTGTAATCCCAACAACTCAGCAGGCAGAGGCAGGAGGATCGCAAGTTCGAGACCAGAGGGAGTCTGCATAATATAGGGAGACCCTGTCTCAAAAAGTAACAAAAATGGGCTGGGGTGCAGCTCAGGGGTACAGCACTTGAAAACTTGCAAAACATGCAAGTGCAAGGCTCTGGGTTCAACCCACAGAACTGAAAATAAAGAAAGAAAGAAAGAAAGAAAGAAAGAAAGAAAGAAAGAAAGAAAAGAAAAGAAAAAAAGAGAGAGATAAGAGAATAAATTGAAAGAAATCTTTTCAAGGTTAAACCCAAAAGTTGGTCCATGTAGGTAAAGTGCTAGAGTTTGCAAAATGGGAACTTATTAACCATTGCTGTGGTATAGTGACAACATAACTAAGATAATTATGGACAGAAATGTTTACAGGTTTCCAAAGTATTTCAGCATGTACTATATAACCTTAATTGAATCAATATAGACAACAAGCTGTCTAGCTTACTAGTGGTTCATGAGTCTTTAGCTCATTAACATGGGTTACATTTATGCTATGCCAAATCACACCAAGCAAAATTTATTGCTCACATTATTTTAAAAACTCTGGAAGTGAGAATTAGTTTATGAAGTGCCCAAACCAAGCTTAGCCTAAAGTGTGTATGTATCTGTGTGTTTACATTATTTTTAAAGTATATCAGAGTTAGGCAAATTTATTTATTTTCTAGCACTGATCAAGTTAACCTATGCAAGCATACTTTCTAAAATCCAATCTTCCTCCAATTCTTTCTTTAACCTTTGTCCAAACAGCTTGAGGTACAGAGAAAGAATTCAATACCAACCCTGTCTCAAGAGACTTGAACTACTAAATAGAAAGGAGGGCTTTTTGAGGAATAAGAAACCTGGCTGAACTTTCTGGCCCCCTGGGCCTTGGCTGGCACAGAAACCAGCCAGTTCTGCATCGGTGACCAATATCACTCAGATCAGATGGCAACACCCTTCTTGGTCAGCGGTCCAAACCGAGAGCTTGTGTAAAAAGGTGATGCCTCTAAGGAAGGAAAGAGAATCAGTGCTGAAAGACTGGTACACATTCCCACCCTAGAAACTTTTTCTTCCAGTAGTAGTTGGTGGGGAGGTATTGTAGGAAGGAATGATTTAGGGAGTCTGGGACAGTTGGAGAAATGGAAGGAAATGTACAATGATAATAATATAAATCAGTAGGGCTGGGGGCCGGTAGTACAGCATGTTATGCATTCAATCAATGTTCATGACTACAGTTCCTATATTATTAAGAAAGATTTAAGGGTGTTGATCCTTCAAAGCATTCAAAATTGAACTCCACAGACCCTCCTGAGACACTGAACAAGGGCTTAGTGATTTGTTTTGGTGTGTTTACTCATTTGTTTGGGACATGATCAAACGTATAAAACAGTGCTCTTGAATTCACCTCTAGGTTGGAAAGCTGTGTCAACGCCTTCTTATGTTTCTGGCCTTGGATAATTTATTTAATCTCTCAATGACTCAGTTTCCTAATCTACGAAAAGAAACATGACGCTAGAGCCCCCCTTCCAACATTGTTATGAACATTAACTGAGTTCACATAAGCAAAATGCTTAGATTGGCACCTGATACAAAGAAAATACTCATCACATGTTGCTACTCTTTTGTTATTGTTGTCGTTGTTTAATACAACAAAAGCTATGTGTTGATCCTAGTGGTGCACAGGGTGCAGGCCAGAGTCACAGATCAATAAATCTGCAAAATCAGAATCCGTGTCTCATCTCAGGCTCACAAGCCACAGCAGAGCAACCATATATCACGCCACTCCTCACCCTAACTCAAGGCTCCAGAAGAACTAGCTTTTGTGCAACCTGCTTGGGCACCTGGCCGACCTCCACTACTCGAAGTGGCATCCCTGTCTCGGGCTGGACCTGGGCTTGGCATGACCAGATTTCAGATTGCTGCTTACTTTTGTCAGGTGCATTAACTCTAGGACCACGAGGATGCTACTTAGCACGGGATTAGTCATTTACTAATTACTAATTACTCTAGCGGCCGCAGACCTAAGGTCAGCGGTGCCCTCCTTTCACGCCAGGAAGATCTGGTGTAACAGAGGCCAGACAGGTAATTTGCATAGTCTCTACTTGGAAGAAGAGGCCAGGAGAGAAGGCAGGGGAGGCTCCTGTGTTGAAAGCAAAGTCGGCACCATTTGACAGGAGCGTCCATAGCTTCTCCTGGGGACACCTGGCCCATTTCTCCTGCTGGGATGTGGCAGCTTCTTTCATGTGACACTTCAGGAGTCCAGCTGGGGGAACAGGGCAAGGTCTGACTCTGGGCCCCACATCCCTTTTACTGGCTGGCAATTGTTTTCCGCTCTGAGCACCTGGAGAGCCATCCAACTGTGTTTGCCAAACTCGCTTGTATGTGAGAAGCGTGTTTGTTTTATGATCAGTGTCTTGGGTTTTAAATAAGAATACTGTAGGAGACGAACCTGCTATGATCCTTGCTAATGCACCTCAAGGCTAATAAGTACCGAGATGATCCCGCGCTTTGATTTCATGAATAAGAAAATAAAATGGGAAATGCTTGACATTTAAAAATTATTGTTATTACTGAGTGTAAAATTTATTTTAACCCTCTCTGTAGCGCCTCAGTTTCGAGTTGCATGTGCCGTTTTCCAGATTGTATCTCCTGTTCCTCCCCTCCTTAAATATGTGCTTATTTACTTCCTGCAGAGTTCAATTTTAGAACCCATCAAAGTAGATCCACTCAGACTCTGACTACATTTTCATGCATAAATTCATAGATGTCTTCAGAAGGAATTGCACTTGCATATGCAAATACTTTCCAATGCCTTTTCATTTCTACTTTTGGACTGCACAGTTTTTAATTCATGCAAACACATTACACAAACAAATATGGGCTCAATAACAACACACGGCATGTGTGAATTGTTAATTGCAAAGCTATGAGTTTGATATGGCCAAGTGACTTCCATTATTATCAATGGAGGGGAGCAAGAATAAACAAGAAGAATGAAGGTGTATTTTAAAATGCAATCCTAGCACTTGGTTTCATTTTTTGTAAATATTAATAAGGGAAAAGGTGACAGGCCAATCCACAATTCAACAATCATCTGGAACCGCTAGCTCAGTGCACAATGATCCAGAAGCCAGGACCCGCCTTTAGTGAGACTAGGTAGGAAGAGTGCACATATCAACACAGAATCATGAGAAACAAATTGCGTGTAGCCATACCATACACAACTCGAAAGCCAAAGGGAGAGTGAAAAGATTTCTGCCACATTGGACATGCATCACCTTTCAGATAGCTGAGCCTCGGCTGAGTTTTGCTCTTGGAAATAACAGACAGGTGTCCTAATTTCTTCATACTAAAATTTTAAACACTTTCTTCATTAATTAAGTCATGATTCTTCATATTTTTTTCCAATTCCCAGCATCTACTGGTAGGGGGTGGGTGAGAACTTAATGAAGTAAGTCGTGTGTTGAAGCTACTCACAGACCAAAGGCCTTTGATCCAGAGCAATTTTCAAGCAGCCCCTGCCCTTGTTTTCTAGTGGAGGCGGATGGGTATGTGTTTCATTTTCATGAAGATAATACAGAAAATAAGTGTAAAGATTAAATAAAATTGCTTCCTGTAAGTGTCTACAAAGGAATTGAAAACATAATTTAACTGTTTCTGTTGATTTTTCCCCACTATTTGGTTAAATATAAAGGAGGGGCTAGGAGAAAAATGGGAGCACAACATGTTTTCCCAACAACCTCTCGACTGCACATTTACAAATTGTGGGTATAGTGCTAATTAATAATATATAGGTATGTTCTGTGAAACAAAGAAAAGTAAAAGGAAGCCAAGAAACCAGGAATGCAATTGCAGCTAAGCAATCTCATCAGGAGTTAAACTCCTTGCAACATTTACTACCAAGGGCATTTGAAGGGGGACCAAGCAAACACAAAAATAAATGTGTAAACAATGATCATTTGTTTTTTTGATGTAGGAGGGATTGTGCACTTGGAATTCGTTGCTCTGGGTCAAATGGTCAACCTAAGCTTTTACCACCTGGAAGTTTTGAGAAGGTTATGCCACGATTTGTGGCAGAAACATCCTGAGTTGTGGCAAACAGGTGACTGGGTTTTCCACCATGACAGTGCACCTGTCCACATCACACTGAATATTCAGCAGCTTTTGACCAAAAACTGCATGACCTTTGGGCCCCACCCTCTCTATTCACCTGATCTACCCCACGTGACAATTTTTTTTCTTTTCCTGAATGAAAAAGTCCTCAAAGGGAAACATTTTGCCAATATGGAGAAGGGGGAACCAAATAATGGCAGCAGCACTAAACCCCACCAAAATCCAGGAGTCCAAAACCTGTATTGAGCAGTGGAAAACATGTCTTCACAGGGATATTGCATCAAAGAAGCAGAGCTCTGAAGGGGACTGAAGTTTGAACGTGTAAAATAAACACACGGATTTTTATCAATAATTCTGGAGTTCTTTGGGTCCCCCTTGTACAACAAGGAGTAAAGAATTTATGTCATGAAACAAATGATGTAACAGCCTAGCAAAGCAGGCTGGATCTTGGACCCAAGCCATTAGATCCTGACAGAGTGACCTCTCCCCAGGACATTCACTGTGGTGTGTGCATCCACTTGTTATTTTGCCAAGGTATTACTTTAAACAGGTACTCGAAGGACAAGACATGGAGCAAGGGAGTGAACTTCACCAATGTTCCCAAGGCCGCCTTGCTTTAGTCACGTGTGGATCAAAGCAACATTTACAGCAACCTGGACACATGATAACCATTCTTCTTGGGTATTGGCCATGAATAGAGTCCCAATCGTTAGTGTCTGGGAGAAAAATAGTCTTCTCCCAAAAGAAATTAAAATACTACAATAAAGTTAGGGTTTGGTGAATGTAGGTGGGAAAATTATAAGAGTGGAATCAAATAATAACATATATCTTCCCAACTATGGTTTGAAACATAAAAAGAAAACTGTAGAACTTAGAATTAACCCCACAATTTGGTGGTGGCAGGGGGAGAAATTATATACTATTATATAGGGGAGTTTCAGATAACTTTTAACCAGTGAATCGAACCGAGGAAGCCAATGTGTGGAGTAGTAGAAACTTGTGAGTAGGCTTCAAAGAGTAGAGTTTAGAAGCCGCAGCTAATCTCCTATTCCCCAAGTAGAGATTTACTATCATCTCAGGAATATCTTTTATGGAGCTAAGGGTCCACCATATGTCACATCGGTCAAAACCCACCATAGCAGGTCTCCAACAGCAACCACAAAACAAAAATATTTTGCGATCACGATAAAAGACACATGCAGTATGAGCTGCAGGAGTCAGATATAGGAAGAGGAATCATCAGGTAGCAGAGCAGGTCAGATTGTGAGACAGCTCAGGGTCAGTGGGCACGGGCAGCTCTACCTACCTTGCCTAGGGAACTCGTCCGATTCCCGGTGCACAAGGTCGGTGACGCGGTTTCCGTAGTGCATCCTGCTGTCATGGTCATAGGCCTTCAGGGTCTCGCTGGAGCTATAAGACTTCTGGGTGGGCACACGGCAGTCCTCGCTGTCCAGGGACGAGCTGGTGTAGCGGCACTCTTTGCCACACCGTCCTCTGGTCAAAGAACGATGTCGCCGGTCCTTTACATCCATTATTTCAGATGAAGCAGGACACGGTGGCTTTTTACAAAAGTCAGGCCTGACTTTTGACACTTGTCACTTTGTCCACCTAAAAATAATAACAAAAAATACACAACTGTGATTATAAGTAATGCCTTCTGTTCTGACTCGCGCTTTGACTCGGATGCAAACACGAAAAGCCAAACTTGGTCAGCCTCACGCAGCCTCTTTTGCAAAAGCTTAATGAATACTTAAACAGTCAATCTAAATAGAAGAACTCAATACAGTGAGTTAATTTTCTTCCTGTTTTATTTAACAGATTTGGGGGAAAAAAGTAATGCAAACCCCTCGTCTTTTGGTTTTCTGTATGTGTACGGATGACATGCTAATTCTGTCACTCTAATACAAGATCTTGTTATGAAGTAGTTCAAAGCCAATGATTTTATCTTTTTAAAATCATACTCCTTTTTATTTTTTGCTATAGAAGTATTGAGAATAAAATAAATATAAAAAAAAATGAAGAAAGAATAGCAAAGAAAAAGTACAGCAGCACACTTGACATCAGGCTTAAATATGTGCTGTTAATGCTTTGCAATGGCACCACGTCATTTAACTAACACAAAACTGCCTTGCGGGGTCTGGAGAATAATAATATAAGGCATTATTGACATGCAAATAATATTCACTGGGTTTTTAAAAATGAATCGTCAGCAAGCTCCCAGTTACTTTTCTCTGCTTCTCTGCTCTGTAAATCTAAGTGTGGACAAACCTGGTCACTTCTTTCTAGTGACCCACCAGCAAAAAATGTTGCTGACCGAAGGTCTTACTTACACCACCACCTGCTCACCAGTCTAAGCCCATACTGTCCCTTTCCTTGCTAGAACACCCAAGCAGAAGAGGAAACAGGAAGAAGAGCTGTGAGTATGACAGGTAAGCTGATGGGAGGGAACTTCTCTAACATCTGAACTGGCAACCAGAGAGTGCCACAGCCTGCCATTTCACACCCTTGGCCTGGGAGTGTATGCCAAACATTACTCAGAAAACACTCGCCTTCTGCTTAGCAAATAACTGGAAAAATGCTCAGGCGCTTCCAAGTTCCAAGTGATAGGCTCTTATTGATTTCATTTGCCATGCAAAATAGCATGGACCACAGGGCCAGGGCCTGGACAGAATGGACAAACACAAATTTTAATTAAAATGGAAAATACAACCCAGATCCAGGGTAATGATTTTTCTCCAGGCTACTGTTGCTCTCTGCCTCCTCAATATGTCAGGAATTACTTGGGGAGCGGATCTGTAGTGCTGAACCCCTCTGCTCTTCCTTGGCTGTTTACTACACTGTAGCAGAATGTCTCTGTACACCAAAGGGCTAAACTACCCACATATCCATGTGGGCAGCATCAGCTCCTAGGTCACAAAAGCCAAGTCCCTCCTTCTTTATCTTTCCACATCAAAGATCCTTTGGATCTGTGGAACTTTCTTCATTTACACTCTTTAGACACTTTCTAAAATATTGTCTGAATTGTAGAAAATTTGGATTGACAAATTGTCAGTGAGGAAGAGGGACACCTATCATGAACTCTGAGCACAACTGTGCTGGTGTCATAGTTATATAGTTAAAAAAAAAAAACAAAAAAAACAAAAAAACAGAATCTTCCCTGGATTCTAGAGTTACTGGTTCAAGAAGTTGAGAAACACCTTTGAGAGTCAACAGTCAAAATTTTAGAAACTGCTTAGAGGAAACAAATATTGTTGGCATTGAAGTTTTTACTGCAACATAGTGATTTCAAGTGTCTTCATATTAATGTAATTTCTAGGTGCCCAAAATCCTTGTCCTTAATTTTCAGCATATGACTTCATCATATTGGAATCCATACTACATACTACAAGCTATTAGAAGGCAAGGCCATTGAGGTCTTGGTAGGATGGCAGTCTTTCCCTGACCATTGGCTAGACAGATCCTTGGCTACAATTTATACAACAACAACAACAAAAGTCCAAAAAACAAAACACAAAAGAACACCTCAAAATGGATCACTCACTTGGAAATAAAACACAAGCCTTTTAGAAAACAATGCAAAATTTTTAGAACAGGAAGAATAAAATCTTCAGATTTGTACCAAATGTAGAATCAATAAAAGGAAAAGTTAATATATATGAACATTTTCCAAACTAAAATTTTTGCTTTGCAAAACACCCTGTTAAGAAGATGAAAAGAAATTTATATGCTGAGAGGACATATGTGCAAACCAAGTTGGCCAAAGACATGAAGGGACATTTCTATGAATAGGACATACAAATGCAAATACACATGCGAAAACATATTCATCATTAGCCATTAGAGAAATGAACATTAATACCACAGTGAGATATTATTCCAGACATATTAGAATGGGTACGATATTTTTTAAAAGAAAGCTGACTACATAAGTTCCTGCAACAAGGTAGAGAAACAGGATCACTCATACATGGCTGGCTCAGATGTAAAATGGTACAGCCATTCTGAAAACCAGATAGTAATTTCTGAAAACACACAAACAAATTCCACTAAGCATGTAACTACCATATTGCACACTAATTGCTCTTTGGGGAATTTTTTGTTAAGAGAAAGGATAATTTAAGCCCATGTAAGAAACTGTATGGGCTGGGGTTTAGCACAGTTGGTAGAGTGCTGCTCTGTGCTCCCTGAGACCCTGAGTTCCATCCCTAGCACCACAAAAAGAAGAGAAGAATCTGGAAGTCTACTCCCAATACAATTCCAAAGCAATCTGACATTGAAAATTCTATGAGTAACAGAGAAGCACTGACATAATGCCAGGCATGGCACAGGGCGGGGAGTGTTTTGTTCCCTTGTACATAGGGTTTCTATGAGTCGGACCCTGGACCCAACTTGACAGGACCTATCAACAACAACAATGACCCTGTGCAAGTATGATTATAACAAGATATTCACTCATAATAGTCCCTAACTAGGAACAGCCCAGATGTTCTTAAATGGGTGACGAGTTAAACATATTATGTACTCTCATGCCTTGAAATCCTGTTCAGCAATAAAAAGGGATGTACTAGTATATACACACCAAGCAGGGAAAAAGTAATAGGTTTTCTATATACTTCCACATATATAACATTCTTGAAACGATAGAATTGGAGAACAAATTAGTGACTGTCAGGGTTAGGAAGAGTATGAGGGCTTGAGAGAAATCAGTGTAGCTGTCATCCAGTCACATGAGGACTTAAGGCTGATGGACGTGTTCTGGATCTTGGCTGTATCAATGTCAATATCCTGGATGTGACATCATTACAACAGTTTGCAAATGTTGCTTTTAGAAATTGACCAAAAGGAATATGGGTTGTCTCTGGATTCTGACCGGGCATGATTCTACAACTATAGGAAAATTAAAAGCTCATTAAAAAAAACCATATAATGCAGCATACCTGGACCCAAACTCCCTCATGAAAATAAATGCCTACCATGGAAGTCCACTTGCAGTATTAAGCTAATGCACATACTCCACTGCTTAAAAGTCAGTATTATTTTACTACTCCTTTTGATATGTAAGCCAGTCTGCCCCATTTATTTGAGATTGTTAGTTGGCCAATGGATTCTTTATATTTGTAACTTCTAGTATAAAGGACATAGAAAAGCTCTTGTGGTCACCAAGAGCCAGTTGCAATAGAAGAGACAGGACTTGTCAACATACTTTTCCTTTTAAGATAATTCTAAACTGAACGGGTCTTAATTTCTTTCTCCCACTATGGTTGAATATTCATCCTTTAATAAAGTGCATTAACCGCCTACGAGGGGAAAACATTCTCAGCACAGCCGTCCTTGAGAGTTAAGGTCAACAATTCATGTGGGGAGATGCAAGTTTAGAGACTGCTTCTGAAAAGTAATTAAAATTGCCTTGAAGCAGTCAGAAAGATGGTAACCAAAATTACATGTCTTTTCCCCAAGCCTCCACCTTTGCTGCCACTGACAAATGGCAGTCATTGGATGGCGATGCCTCTGCCAGCTTGTGACTGCTATCTGGGGCTTTATTCCATTCCACTCCATATTTCCTCCCCTGAACAGTGCTCACACTGCTTTTTCCATCAGTTGCCTAAGTGGGTTTCATCACTTTAGCAGAACAGACTATGGAGATCTTGCCTGCAAGCCTTTGTCTAATTAACTAATCCTATGAGCTGTAACACAGTGCACTATTAGGTTTTCAGAGTATCTACTACTGAAGGGGTGGACTTGTTCATCACTGTCAGCCTGTTTGAGACATGTGTGGATGTGTTTGTTGTTGTACATGTAAGTGTACACGTGGGTAAATGAGTGCATGAATGATGCATAGGTGAGATTTGGGCACAGGCTATAGTCAGCTACTCTCTGTCACAAGGAATACTGCAGGCAGAGCTTTAGACTTGTCTCACTCTCTTCATTGGTCTTTGATGACACCTCGTGCATTGCTTTGTTGTGTTTGAATATTTTTGTCTCAGAAACTGACCATAGATCTTTGGGAAGGGTGATACCAGAAGAGCCAACAATTTCCCAGTATCTACATGAATTGGGGGCTCTGCTAATTCTGAATAGGGATCAATGAGACCACCCTCCTTTGCTATTTAAAAACTATGATGAACCCTTGAAGAAGTTTGACTAACAAGGAATGAGGAATGGATCGGAACATATGGATCAAACTTCTTGTTTCCTCATTTGTGCTGATGTCACATATGTTTTAGAAATCCAATAAAAACAGTTCATTATACAAGCATATTTGTAATATATATATATATATATATATGTACATACATACATACATACATACATACATATGTACACACACACACACACACACTATACATAGCATGTGCTGGTATTTAGCTCAGTTGGTAGAGTGCTGCTCTATAGTCTCTGAGGTCTCTGGTTCGATTCCCAGCTCTGCAAAAATGGGAGAAGGACCTGGCCATCCACTCCTGAGGCAATCCTGAAACAATCAGCCATGGAAAACCCTATGAGGGATGCTATGAGTTGGATACAACTCGATGGCACCTAGCAACAATAACAATATATAATATAATATATATTATATACATTATATTATAAAAATTAAAATTTTTTAAGGCACCAAGTAAAATGTTACACCGAACCCCACGCATAGAGAGAGAGGAAAGTGGAGACAGGTGAGGGACGTGGAATCTCATTTTGATTCCGTCTATCCTGAAGTAAGGTTCTGATAGCTGCAGTTTGAAAACTGGTATTCTAATATTTTGGTGTACTCTCTTGGAAACATGTAAGATCAATTCTGGACAGAGATACACTCCAAAATATTAAAAGACAGAATATTCCTGTGACCTCTGGGTGGACCTAAGAAAATCTGGTTTAAAATCTATAAAAGTGGAAGCTAGTGGCCTAGTAATTTAATGTAGTAGTAAATAAGAGGTCAAAGGCAATTTGCTTCCTGTTCCCCTGTGCCGTTATATTGATATGTCTGGGGATAAAAAGCCAACTCTGGTTAATGTCCAGAGCAAGGAAGGATAAGCAAATTCGCGATTGTGTTTTGCTCTCTCGCTTCAGAGCCACATGTGGCTGCTTTTTAGAATCTGTGAGGCTCCCTGGAAACATTTGCACAGGGAATCCTGACAGCAGACCCAGGATCTGCTGTCTGTGAATTTTATGAGTTGCGAATTGCAGACATTTCCACCTGCTCAGAGCCTTAATCAACAAGAACCAGGAAGGGCTACCATGCCCCCTGCAAGTCTTGCGGCTTGCCACGACAGAGCCAATGTGTGTATTTCTTTATATTCTTATTTGAACAGCAACGAGGTGAAAGTCTGCACCAGAATGGTATTTAGTCAAATTCCGCCCCCCCCCTTTTTTTTTTAACATTCTCCAGTCCAAACTGCTTAACATTCAAGAAAGCCAGCCTGGCTACACCTCCTGCAAAAATTTCAATATGCAATGTGGAAGTTTACTGAACCCTTTGCCTCTTCAGCTCCACCTTCCCCACGCGCGGGCCTTTCTGCTCCCCTCCCATTTTCCTCCGTGCTTCCTGAGATCAGAGGCTGAACAGATGGCTGTACCTTAGGCACTGGCTAAGTTACTGTAACCGGAAAGACAGTCCCTCCCTAGTCCTCCTCCCCGCCATGCAGAGCTCAGAGAGGCAGCAGAGCGAGTCAGTGAGCCCGCAGCCTCAAAACCTAATGAAGGGGGGAATTGAACACCGCCTGCCCATCCCACTGAGAGAGCCCCTCTCTGTGTGGGAGACGGCAGGCAGTACCACCCCGTCAGAGTGAGCAGAGGGCACTGGACCATAGGTTTCTAGTCACACCTACAAAGGCAAAATCACTGTGAAGTCAAGCTTCCATTTCTTGAATACCTCTGAAACACCCGTCCTTGAGTCAGGCACCTAAGGTAAGCTAGCATTAATGCACACTCCTGCAACCTAAGCATCCTTAGCAGTGTGTTCAATGACTTGCTTATTCCACACACCTAAAAAACGTGCACGCCAAGACTGGGACGGATAGCTATCTTACTTCAAGATTTGTAATTCAGAGAAATGGGGAGTCTTAGAATATTTTATTTTATTTTATTTTTAAATGTTTAATTAGCACACTACCTAATCGGCTATATGAAAATGCCATAATGGAACACTTCCTCACATCCCTTTGATTATTGGATTTGTGACTGCTCAAGAACTTAGTCTCACCAATCCAATGCAGTTGTCTGGTGAAAGTCAGTAGGCGCATCACAATCCTGATGGACTCAATAGGGAAAACATCCCATCAATGGAATAGTGTATGCAAGTGTCTTGTATATACCATGAACAATGGAAACAAAATGAAAAAGGTATCCTGAGAAAGAGCTAAAGAAGGTTTGACAGGGAGAGGACTCAGTTTCCACTTCTGGAAAATGGGAATAGTATGCCTACTTTGAAGTCATTGTGATAATGTCAAACTGCTTTGTGTGAATCTCCCAGAAACAGATATTCAAACAGTGACAGATTTCACCACCATCTCCATGGCTATCATCCTGATCACGACTGTCAGTCATTATCAATAACATCTGACCAGGAGAAGTCATAGCTCTTCCTTTGTTGTTGTTGTTAGGTGCCGTGGAGCTGGTATCTGACTCATAGAGACCCTGCATACAATAGGCGAAACACTATTGTCAGTACTTCTCTGCAGTTCATAAGGCTTTCAATGGCGGACTGAGTTTTGGAAGTGGGTTTCCAGGTCTGTCTTCCAAGCCTAAAGCACCTGATGTTCCCAGGAGGTCTCCCATCCAAGGACTAACCAGGCCTGACCCTGCTTAGCTTCTGAGATCTGATGGGATTGGATGCCACAGGGCTATGGCTGTAGGCTAGCTCTTCCTTAGTGATCCTCAAAACATGTGTTAAATTCAGGTACTCTATGTAATGTGTGTTGGATTGCTGTATTTCTGAGGTCTAAGGGGTCAGCACTATAGTACTTTCTTAGTATGGAACCCAGATACTAGTAAGTCCATTTGGTATTTAGACTTTGCTGCATGAAACAGTTCTACTATCACTGAAAATATGAATCCGAGAGATTCTAACAACATCACCCATCCTTAGATAAATCAAACACACTTATTAAGTTATCGTAGACATGACCCCACATATGATGAGAAAAAAATGAAATGAAAAACTTTAGATACTCATAATAATCTCACTACTCATCCAGAAAGGTAGATCTCAGTAACTAACTAGAAACCCTTGGAAGTATAGTGTTTGAGGAAGGAGGATGGGTATAAATTACGCTGCATAATAAAGACAGATGTAGAAAGGTCTTAAAGGTCCTAAAGGACTAGGTAAGCACAGGCACTGGAACCAGGGGGATTTAGAAATCTTATGGCAAAGGAGGTCAAAGAGTCACATCCAGAGAAGAAAGAGGAGTGGACAATGACAATATTCTGTGCAGACTAATGTAGTGAATGACCTAAATCCTTTCTGCTCCATCCCGGAACTAAAAAGTCAGGGGATAGGGGTGTAATATATTGTTGTAGTTGTTGTTAGGTGCCGTCAAGTCGGTATCCGACTCATAGCGACCCTCATAGGGTTTTCAATGGCTGACTGTTTTGGGATTGCCTTGGGAGTGGATTGCCAGGTCCTTTTCCCATTTTTGTGGTGCTGGGAATTGAACTTGGGACCTCAGAGACTGCAGCGCAGCGCTCTACCCACCGAGCTAAATCCCAGCCAGTATAACATATATTCATCATTAACTTATGTGTAAGGGTGCAGTCAATATTTACCATCATTTTACTATCATGAGAAAGCAGATAACCTTTATTACAGCCTTGCTTCAGGGATAACATGGTACAAGAACTGACGTGCCAAGTCCAGAAAGAGATGATAAGGTAGCCAGGTGCTCAGTGTCTGGGATCCTCTGTGAGAGCAGGGGCTTCTCCTATTGCCAGTAAATCTATCTCCAGTACTTTCTAGAGACCTCGTCATTAAAGAGCACCCAATAAAGCTTTGTAAAAATAGCTGCGTGTTTACAAGAGCCATCTTGAGAAAATAATGGGGAAAATGTTTGAAAGGGCTGAGAGCCATTCGTGTCTTTCTGGGGTATTAATTGTCCTGCACACATTTCTCAAGTCTATTGTTAATTTGCAGAATTTACATGAGAATTTCTACACTGATGGCATGACACATTTCCTTCCTGCTTTGTCAAACAAATATAATGTGAGTGCTCTCTTGCAAGGTAGCCCCTGCTTCTTTAATTAGAAACAAACTGGCAAGCTGTTTGGAAAATTTTAACACAGTACGTAAAGAATAAGAGCTTGCCCCTAATATGATGTACAGATAGAATTAATACCCTACGATTAACCCATCTTTTTATTTTGGAAGGTATGTGCTGAAGCCTAGCAATTACTATATGTAAAGCACCAAAACTTTTTTGTCAAGATCCACACAGTAAATTTTCTGCACAGCACTGGGGCCATTACAACTACGCAGCCCTGCTCATGTGCCACAAAAGCAGCCATAGATAATGCTTAAGTGAATGGTGTGTTTGTGTTTCAATAAATCGTTATTTATAAAAATAGGCAGCACATTGGATCTGATGCTCAGGACACATTATGCCAACATCTGCTATTCCAGAGACAGGGAGTGAATAAAAGCCAAGAGTCCAGAATTCTGGCCATATACTTGGGTCCCATTACACAGGCCTCACCAAAGATCCTACAGAAGTTGAAGACTTCCTTACCAGAAACTTTGTGATGCTGCTAAATTAATGTAAATGAGATATCCATGGTGAACCAGTGTAGGGGCAAGCAACTAGAGCAGTGTGACTAGAGCAATCTGCTTGTATTTTAGGAGGTTACTGATTTGAAACTGATGCATTTTCTTTGGCTACAAGCCAAAGTTGAGCATCTCTAGAAAAGATGTATTTGTATTGAACTGCTGTGGTAACAATGGTTTGAGATTTGACCTTTCTGTATAATATGCATTTAGTTCTCGCCTGGCTGCTCTTGTTAATTATTATTTTGCCAATTATTTTCTGGCATTGAGGTTTGTCAGTGCTTGTGAGAAGCAGAAATGAAGATATCAAGTTATTTCCTCTTATAATTAATTCTTCTGTCTGTATGTCTCTATATCTTATTTTGTACATGGGAGAAAGAAGAAGATAACTGACTTACTAAATGGCCAAAAGTGTTGGCAGTTCAAGCTTCGAGATCTGGAAGAATACACACACAGAGGGAAATAATTTAAGAAATAAAATAAAACAATCCTCATATACATTTTTGCTGAAAAAGGTATTTATCAAAAAGTAAGGAGAAAGAATTTGGGTAATAGCTTAAGAGTTCATTTATACAAACCTGTATTAAAAGGAGCCTGTGCTTACTACTGCGTTAGTTGTAAATCAATAGGTAAAACGAAAGAGAACATTGGAAAACGCACAGCCCGATAGAAAATTTTGTGCAAATTTAAAAATAACTCAATAACATCAATCTCAAAATTACGTGCTTGCATCCCGTGCATTTCCTAATGATCCCTCAAGGTACAGCATTATATTTTTACAGCCATTAGCACTGCCATTCACCGGAAGCATAATGCTGTAATCACTCAGAAGTTCAAGGAAATGAAAGTCTCCCCCATTTGCCTACTACCCTCTGTTGTCTAATATAGCCTTGAATGTTACAACAGTGTAAACTCTTCCATACATGCAGATAAAAGTCTCTGCGGGAGATAAATGCGATGAACTGCCTGAAATAGAGAGGTAGCTTCTGATTTTTGAAAGGGGAATCTTCCCTCCCAAAGCAATTACCAACATCCCTCATGCTATGAAATGTTTGTGTTCCTGTACAACTGGTTGAAAAGTGAATCCAGCTTCTTCACTGCCTTTAATGATAAAAATGGAGGGCCACGCTCGTGGAAGAAAGAAAGAAGAAAGGCTCAAAGAAGTCATCAAAACCCCACTTTCAAAAGATACACACTCTTTAAATCCTGGAGATGGAAAAAAAGAAAGCCATGGCTGATAAATGAATATTGGTCCTCAAAAGAGGTTGCTAGAAACCCTAAGTAGTCAGGATTGCTGGGAACAATAGCTGAAGACCCACAGGACAAATGGAAGTACAAACAAAGGAAGGGCACCCGCCAGAATCAAATATCACTCAGATTCTATCAAATGCCTTCTCAGATTCACCAGCAGGACAACACACAACTCTCTATGGCGACTCAAATACAACTTCATAACGCTTTATGGAAACAGCAGGATTTTAAAAAGTAACAGATTGATTTGGCCGCAGGACGGGTTGATGACACAAAGCAGAGGCAAAACTCGAAGTATATTGAGGGCTGAACAAATAGAGCAACATGTTCTCTATAAACCACAACTGAAGGGGCTGCAGATGAATGACGCCGTCCCCGCTTACGAAAACCAGTTCAGCTGGCAGCAGACATTTGTGTTGCATGATTTAACATGAGATTTCTCCCAAATTATCTTTCATCTGGCTACCTGAAACCTCTGACATGAATGGAAATGTTGCAATAGCTGAGCCCCATTAGAGACTTCATCACAACAATTAAACAACACAACAATAATTTTATTTAGATATTCCTATCTCAATCTGATGCCTGCAGCCGTACCACTGTGGCGTCCAATCCCATCAGATCTTGGAAGCTAAGCAGGGTCGGGCCTGGTTAGTACTTGGATGGGAGACCGCCTGGGAACACCAGGTGACGTAGGCTTGGGAGAAGGACCCAGTAACCCACTCTCCCCAAACACTGAAGACCCTATGAGTAGCAGGGAAGCACGACAATAGTGTTTCATCTGTTGTCGGACCCCGACTCGACGGCACCTAACAACAACAACAACAACACCCCAATTTGACAGATGTAGAACTAAATTAACTTCGTGTTAGATACATAAATGCATAAAATATATTAAAGAAGCAGCGCTTAGGTTGGAACCCAGAGATCTTGCTTAAAATTTAGATTTTACCAATACATGACATCACTCATTGTTTCATTGCCATGCATTGGCCTATTGTTTAAACAGCATGTTAAATTTCTACCATTCAAAATCACTGTTTATGGCTAGCTCTCCATATTATTTATGTTTCAGAAAGTTCAGATTCACTTCGATAAGAAGATACTTCAAAATAAAATGAATGAATTTGAAACTCTTAATCAAGGTTAAATTCCATGACCTCTCTTTCTGCATTAACCCCCTTTTCCTTATACCCAAGTGTTTTTATGTGATTTGAGAAAAATTAAATTCGAATTAAAATTCATTCCAGGGGAATTTTGCACCTCTCCTTGAGATAACTAGTGACAATTTGCAATCTAACAATCATGATAAAGGATTGCTATAATAAAGAGACATTGAGAGTGGAGGCTGAGTTGGTTGAAGTAGGAAAACTGTCAGATGTTCCATAAATGGGAATTGACTTCATTCAGTCCTTGTGCTTGTTTATTTAATAAGCACTTGCACTCCTAAAGTAGCAGGAACCATGCTGAATCTGGTGAACTGAAGAATAGATCTCACCCACTGCTCGGAACTCAGACCCCAGCACAGATGATATAAATTCACTGTCATTCCAGTACCATGAGCAAGTGTACGTGTCTGCCATTTTGAAAAAGTTTGTTCAGACTAGAGAGAGCACCGGACACAAATTAGGCCAATCTAAGTATTTTCTCCAGGCTGGGATTTAGCTCAGTTGGTAGAGCACTGCGCTGCAGTTTCTGAGGTCCCGAGTTTAATTCCCAGCACCGCAAAAATGGGAGAAGGGCCTGGCAATCCACTCCCAAGGCAATCCTGAAACAGTCAGCCATTGAAAACCCTATGAGGGTCTCTATGAGTCGGATACTGAGTCAACAGCACCTAACAACAACAATAAGTATTTTCTCCAGGAATATGGGAATATTTGATGCTAAAGGACAGAGGATTTGAGAGTGACTGTCTTCCAGTTGCTTGGAAAATGTGAGGTCAGGAACTCCTGATCATAATCAGATAAACAGATGCCGATGAAGCCAATTTGCAGAGTGAGAAGAGAATAAAGCAGCTGTACATTGATGAGGGATGTAAAAAGGAATCTGTAGAACTTTCCAGTCCCTCCTTCTAGAAGGTCCCTGCCAGAAGCCTGGATATAATTCTGCACTTGGAGTCACAGACACATTTCTATAGCCTTCAAATAAATTTTAATTTCAACTTCAACTAATGTGAGTTAGTTTACTATATTTGGAACTCAGAAAGCTCAATTTAATAAGTTATTATCTGAATGTGAAGTAAAATTATTTGAACCAGGTCCGCATCCCCAATATCCTGGCATGCATCCAGCAAAACTTTTAAATGTGCATCTTGCCCACCTTTAGTTTACTTTATCTACATGGCTTCATATTATCAGGAAGGTCTCTTAACAGGTTTTACTTCATTCACATGTTGTTGTTGTTGTTAGGTGCCATCGAGTCGGTATCTGACTCATAGTGACCCTCACAGGGTTTTCAATAGCTGACTGGTTCGGGATTGCCTTGGGAGTGTTTTGCCAGGTTCTCCTCCCATTTGTGCGGTGCTGGGAGTTGAACTCAGGACCTCAGAGACTGCTGCACAGTGTTCTACCAACTGAGCCAAATCCCAACCCACATAGGAGTTCAAATAATGAAAAACAGAGGCTGAAAAGCTACTAAACTCATTTTCTCCCTGATCCTGCACTTATCTTGGGGCATCTAGATGCCTAGGTACAATTGGATGATGCTAACAACTCTGCCTGCTGATTTAATTTGCTAGAAAAACACAGACCACATTAAATCCTCACGTTGTGTAGATAGAAGGCAGAGGAAATATTATTCACACGGAAAAAGGTGCATGGCCTGGTGATAAAGGTGTGGCACCCACTCTAAATTTTGAAGTGTACAGGGAAACCTATCTGGACGCAGGGCTTGCTTGGGTCAATTATGGGAAAGTTTGCAGCACAGACACTCATTCTCCAAGACCCCAGGGAGGGCGTGAGCTCCTCCGCAGCTGCCAGGGCGAGGATGGAGGATGTGACAAGCGCTCCATGAGAAAATAGCCTGGGGTTTTGGAATGAAACTCACGGTACTCAGTGGTCTCATTTCCTAAATCACTCATGAATGTATTTCCATATGCAGCAACAGCCAAATTATTTCAAGTAGGTCCCATCTTGTCGACCACATCAGAATTTCCAAAAGCCCAGAGGCTGAGGCTGTGGTGGGGATGGAGGGAAACGTGGTCTCTAGGACCAGTAGCAACCATTCGCAAGTTAAAACTTCCACGTGCCCTGTAGTCAAATATCTGTCTTTTGACACCTTCTGTAAAATAAATAATATCTAAAATAGAAATACATGGCTTCTCTGCTTCCTACTAATCCTTCAGGAAAATCAGCCTTCATCAGAATGTGAGGTCTGCCGTCAAGGGCACCCTGCCTATGAGGAATTCTGTGGTTGACTTAGTCCTGACCACAAGAGACCCAACACAAACTAAGAAAAATGCTGCTTTCACTTTTTGCTGAAGACGGAGCAGAATTACCTAGCACTTCTGTAGATTTTATAAACTGAAAGAGCAAATATCGGAATGGTAAAGTGTGACATATGGAAGAACACTATAGAAATATCAAAGAATTAGAAATAAAGGATCGAAGAAAAAACATAACTTTAGCATATGGGAAATTGCCAGAATGGAGATTAAAATCCAAGTAGGACACACAAAAAATGAATGAGTAGGTGGAATTCTTAGAATTCTACTTTGAAATGAAAGCATTCTTAATTCTCCACTTCAATCTGCTAGTTTTTCCTCCAGGGTAATATTCCAGAGCTAGACCACTGAGTATAGTCCTGTAATTGTGAATTCCAGCTTGAACTCCTCTTGCAATCTGTGAGCAAAATTACCATTTTAGCCTGAGCAAAATTACAATTTTAGCCTGAGCAAAATTCTTAGCCTGTCTTCTTGTTGTTGTTGTTAGGTGCCATTGAGTCGGTATCCGACTCATCGTGACCCTGCATACAACAGGCAAAACACTATTATCAGTGCTTCTCTGCTATTCATAGGGTTTTCACGGCTGATTGATATTTGGTAGTGGGTTGCCAAGTCCTTCTCCCTAGCCTGTCTTAGTCTCTCTTTATTTCTGTGTGAAATGAGATTAATAATTCTTCCCGAATAAAATTGTGTTTTAAAGATTAAAGTGTTTATAATAAAATATTAACATAGTGCCTATCTGAGTCACACATAGTGGCAAGTGTACACTTATTCATTTATTTACTTAGAGCAAAATGGTACAAACAGTTGCAATGATGTATCTGTGCATGCCCCAAACTCATATTTGGGAACCTAACTTCCAAGGTAATAGTGGTAAGAAGTGAAATCCTTGAAAGGTCATGAGATCATGAAGGCAGAGCCTTTATGTATGGGATTTCTGTTGTTGTTGTTGTTAGGTGCTGTAGAGTCGGTGTCCAACTCATAGCGACCCTATATAGAACAGGTGAAACACTATTGTCAGTGTTTCTCTGCTATTCATAGGGTTTTCAATGGCAGATTGTTTTTTGGGAGTGAGTTGCCGGGTCCTTCTCCCAAGGTCTGAGATTATTGCCTTGCAAAAGAGGCAAGGGGAAGACAGTTTGCCCCTGTTAACATCTGAAGGCAGATGGAAGGTACCACCTATGGGAAACAGGCCCTCATTAGACACTGAATCTTTCCATGACTTGGTATGAGACTTCCCAGCCTCCACAACTGTGAGAAATAATGCTTGTTTCTAAGCCACCTAGTTTAAGATATCTTTGTTTTAGCAGCCTGAATGGACTGACAGAAGCAAACATGGTTTGCCAAAATTCATATAACTGAATTTGTAACAGAAATGGGTTTAGACATAATAATACTCAAGGGAGTCTCAGTCTTGGTCATACTCAGAAGGGTTCATGTCATATTTTCCCAGGGGCAATTTTGAAACCAGAAAATATATCTCCTGTAAACTCTTGTCTTACCAAGGTTGGTTAAGCAACTATTGGGTTTGTAGCTATCCACAAACCTTCTCCTGTTCCCTTTCCCCCAGCATCTGTGCACAGGCACAGGGAAAGTGTGGAAAGAATGGGCAATCACACACTGCTGCCTTTTGTCCTTGCCTTACTCAGTTGAACTACCTTTGGAACCACACAAATCCATGAGTGAAGTCCTTGTTTAGATATTGTAAGTACACGTACCCCCACACTCACACACACACTTACACATACACACTCACACACACCCTTGCACACCTAGGCATTCTTTACCATGAGCATCTTACTTCCCAGGCAATGGGATCAACAGCTTTCCTTGCCTTACTTTTAACTCTCCCACCACCTCTATCCAAAATACCCTTTTTTAAACAAAATTTAAGCTGACATCCGAATAGGGAAGCCTGGTATTGAACCACTCTGACTCCAAACTGGAACTGTTAGACTGTCCCCCTGGAGCACACTAAAGAAACGGTGAACCCAGGGGACTGGATTGTCTATTCAAAGGAGAGATGATGTGCATCTTTCAAATTAGAGCAATTATAGAGTGACATAAAAAGTAAGAATTTATTCAGGACAGGCTATATCCATGCACATTCAAGGATAGCACATCAAGGAAGAGATCCCTGTGGGGGAAGGTTAATCAAAGAGGTTTTTTGAAGGATACACATATTGAGGCTTTAATATTTCAATTCATTATTGGTGACCTGTTTCTGCCACAAAAGAGAAAAATGGTCCCCTTAATCTTCTGCCTAGGAAAATCACCTACTCCATCCTCCCTGCCTTACTTCATGCTGCTTTCTTTATCTGGCAGTGACAGTGAGGATGAGGATGATGACAACAATGTTAGCAACAATCGCTATAATAAAAGCAGCCACGTAGGCATACATGGTGTCAGAAACCGTGTTGAGGGTTTTATGTGCATAATCTTACCTGATCCACAACACAGAGGGAGGAAGTCATAATAACTGTTCTTCCAGCTTTAGAGATGATCAATCTGGGGTTTAGAGAGGTTACATGAAGAATTCAAGCTCACAGAAGTAATGAGTGGCAAAGCTGGAACCGAGATGCAAGTGACATAACCTCAATGTCATATGTTGTTCTCATCACTACCCTTACTCTCCTTAGCTAATGTGGTGTTTTTGAACTTTAGCACATATCAGAATCACCTGTTGTCTCGCTCTCAGTTTCTTAGCAAATATGTTAAGGGTTAGAAGCGTGCAAGAAAATGCATTTTTAACAAGTTCTAAAGCCATGCTCATGCTGTTGGCCCTGGGAAGATGCATTATCACTGACCTCGTAACAATTCTTCAGTTTTGCACCAGTGAAATGGAATCTAATCCATGGCCATCATTTGAAGACTGGAAGACTTAGTGCATGTAACACTCTTAGAACTAGCATGCCAGGCAGAATAAACAGTCAACACATTGTGATATTGGACATTGATTTTTTATTAATAAATGTTAGTGTAGAGTAGTAAGGCTTTTGCTGCTTCCATTGTGCACCTATTACATCATTTTTGGTTATACTTACATCAACTTACATCACTTATGAAACCCTTTGATTAATATGTGGTTAAAATTGTATGCAATTATGGGTTATATTCCTATGTTTTACCCATGTATTCATGGAGTTGCATCATGTTATTTGAGATAGTTCCCTCTCCCTTTTTATCCCTCTATATTATTTCCCCTTCCCTTCCACCATCTTTGCTTCTCCCAGCTAGACTGCTCCTTGCTTCTTTCTACACTTCTTGCCTGATTGGTCTGGCTAGGACTTTGATGACAATACTGAATAAGAGAGGAGAGAGGGGGCAATTCATACTTTGATCCTGATCTTAGAGGGAATGGTTTCAATGTTTTCCCATTCAGTATGATATTGGCTGGAGGTTCGTCATAGATGATCTTTATGATTTTGTGATATTTCCCTGTTATGCTCATCTTCTTCAATGCTTTTGTCATAATAGGATGATGCATTTAGTCAAAGGCCTCAGCATCAATTGAGATGATCTTGTGATTTTTGTCTGCAAGTCTGTTGATATGTTGAATTACACTAATTGATTTTTGTCTGTTGAACTAGCCTTGCATCTGTGGAATGAATCCCACTTGATCATGGCATATGATCTTTATTATGTATTGCTGAATTTGGTTTTCCAGAATTTTATTATGAATTTTTGCATCTATGTTCATCAAGGAAAATGGTCTATAGTTCTCTTTCTTTGAAGTGTCTTTGCTGGGTATCAGCATAATGCTGGCTTCATAGAATGAGTTTAGAAATGCCCCTTACTTTTGTACTTCAAGAAGCAGTGTGAGGAGAATAGGTCTTAATTCTTCTTTGAAGGTTTGATAGAATTCTGCTGTTGGAACATGGGGTTTTCTTTGTTTTGAGATTCTTTACTATTGTCTCTGTTTCACTGAATATATAAATCACTGTATAAATTGCTCATGTCCTCAAGGTTTAATTTTGGTAATTGGTATGTTCTAAAGAACATTTCTAGTTGTTCTGTATTTTCATTTTTTAGGGAGTACAATTTCTCAGAGTATTCCCTGATGATCTGAATTTTGTTGGTATCAGTGGTTATGGCCCCATTCTCATCTCTAATTTTTAAAATTTGAGTTTTTCTTTCTTTTGGTGAAGCTGACTAGGGGAGTGTCTATTTTATTTACCTTTTTGAAGAGCCAGCTCATGGTCTGATTAATTCTTTGAATTGTCTTTTTGGATCCTAATTGGGATATTTCTGCCTTGATCTTGATAATCTTGGTCTGAGTGCCCCTTTTGGGATTGGCTTGTTGTTGGCTTTCTAGTGTCTTATGACATGTCATTAATTTATTCAATTGGACCTTCCCTAACTTACTGATGAAGGTGCTCGCTCACAACTATGAACTCCCATCTTAGAATTGCCTTTGCTATATCCCATAAATTTTGTTAAGATATATTTTTATCCTCATTTGGTTGCAAAAATTTAAAAAATTTTCTCTGATTTCTTCAATGACCCACTGATCATTCAGCAGTGTATTATTCAGCCTCCATCAATTTGTAACATTTCTGAAATTTTTCTTGCTTTTGAGTTCTAGTTTTATTCCTTTGTGATCTGATAAAGTACAAAGGATGATTTCTATTTTATTGTATTTGTTGAGGCCATTCTTGTGGACTAAAATGTGGTCTATCTTAAAAAAAGTTCCATGTGGTGTTGAGAAGAATGTGTATTCCACATCTGATAGATGGAATATTCTGTAGACATCTGTAAGGTCCATTTGGTCTATGATGCTATTCAAGTCTTTCATTTCTCTGTTGATTTTTGCTTTGATAACCTGTCTCTTGGTGAAAGTGGGGTACTGAAATCTCCTATAATGATTGTGTCTGGCCCAATGTGTTCCTTTATCTCCAATAAAATTTGTCTTATGAAGTTAGGTGCCCCTGTATTTGGCAACATTAATTATTGTTTTGGATTCCTGTTTGACTGCAGCTTTTACTATACAGTGTCCTTCTTTGTCTCTTCTGGTTAGTTTGGAATTGAAATCTAAGTTGTCCTAAATTAGTATCAAAATGTATGCTATTTTCTCTGCTGTTTCCCCATGCGTGGTATATTGTTTACCCGTCTTTAACTTTGAGCCTTTTAAGGTTTTTTATGGATGAGGTTAGTCTCTTGAATGACACATATCAAGGGTTTATGTTTTTCAATCCAATTGGCCATTCTATGTCTCTGATTGATGAGTTAAGACTACTTACATTGATAGTAATTATTGAGAGGTGATTATTTTTCTGCATCAGTTTGGTAGGTTTTACTATTGATTTACTATTGATTAGGTATTTGTCCTAATTTTTTTCTTAAGTTCCCCTTATGTTTATTATTCATTTCTTTGATATTCTATTTGGAGTTGTCTCACCTCCCCCTGTATGCACTGTTTTGCTGAGGATATTCTACAATGCTGCCTTGGTGGCTGAGATTCATTTAGACAAGGCAATATCATGGAATGTCTTATACTCATCATGTGTTTTAAAAGATGACTTCACTGAGTAATTTTATCTTGGTTGGCAGTTATTCTGTTTTCAGGACTTGGTCAATGTCTGTCCAAGCTTTCTTTGCCTTTAACATAGTTGAGAACTCCACCATTATTCTAATGGGTTTTGCCTTTGTAAGTGGGTTGGTATTTCTCTCTTGCAGCTTTTAGAATGGCTTCTTTGCTCTCTAGATTTAGCATTCCAATTAAAATGTGTCACAAAGGATCTGTTCTGATCTACTCTGTTTGGGGCTCTAAGGGTTTCCTTGTATGTATATCCAGCTCTTGCCTTACATTTGGGAAGTTCTCATCTAATATTTCCTTTTATAAATTTCGTAATCCTCTCATGTTGTTTTCAGTTTCTTTGTAAACCCCTTGGATTCATAGTTTGTGTTTTTTCATTTTATCAAATATCTCTCAAAAATCTTGCTCATACTGCTTCATCTTTCTTTCTATCTTGGCATCTGAGTAAATAATGTCTTCTATCTTTTTCTCAGCTTTAGCTCTTCTGTTTTCACCTTTGTTTAGTCTGGATACTGATAATTCTACCTTAATACTGAGTTGATTAATTTTACCTTGCATGTCAAGGACCTCTGTTTAATTCTTCAGGATCTCAATTTCACTGGAGAATTTTTCTCCCAAATTAGACACCTTTTTGTCCAGTGAATCAATTGCTTTCAGGGTGGTGTCTTTGAGGTCTTTTAGCATATTTATAAGTAGAGCTCTAAATTCTCTATCAGGCATCTCCAGGAATCCAGTTACCCTGAAATTATCCCTTGAGGTGCTTTGGCCTATAGGATCTTCCCATCCTGCGTGACCTTCCATGTTTTGTGTATTTTTCTGCTGAGGCTTGCCCATTGCTTGGTCTGGGTGCTAAGTCTCACCTCCTCTGTGTGTAAAGAGATTCACTCCCAATGTTCCTGTGTGCTTGGGTGATGATGGGTTGCTGGCGCATCTCTCCCTCACCCACCCTTACCTTGCAGTCTCTGTATCCAGTGCCTAGCTTCTGCTGAAGCCTCTGCCTTCAGCTCTGTCCCTTCAGTTTCTCTCTATACCCTGCATTCTGAGTCCCCATTGCACCACAGCCTGTCTTAGGCTCCCCAGGGCCATGGTGCTCCTTCTGCACATTGAAAGCACTACTGGGCCCCATATATGCCTTATTCTGAACAAGCTTTCTTAGGCTCAAGGATCCAGCAGCAATGGCTGCTCTTTTCCATCCACCAAACTCACCACCTTTAAGTTTCCCTCCCTCTGGTTCATGGGTCCAGTGGTTCCAGAGGCCAGTGTGCAATCAGCTCTTCTTGAAAAAATAAACAAAAAACAGAACAAACCCCATAGACCCTGGTTCTGGGACCCTACACTGGGGTCCTGTCACCCAGCATCTTCCCAGGAGAGTCCTGCAGACCTTCACTTTGTCCACCTTGCCTCCCACCAACCATGCTTGTTCGGGAAGGCCCCATCACGCCTTTCTTCAGCCATGCACTCTCATGGGCAGCTTCCCCTTGTCTTCTGCCAGATGCCTCACAGTCAGGTATGGCCCTGCTAGATCTCTCTTCACTCCCATGCCCTTGCAGACAGCTCCATCTTGTCTCCCACTGATATTGTTGTTTTTATTGGTGGAGTTGAAGCTCAAATTTTAATGAATAATCTAGCCAGAGAAATTTTCCTTTCCATATCCTAATTTTCCTTTCCATACCTTTGCATTAGTGCATCTGTGATTACATTTCACTGCATGTTAGTTTTAGTACACCCGTTCCTAACTTTCTCATATAGTTTTCAATACTTCATACCAGAAAACATATGTTCATTTAGAATGTTTTCCTGTCTTCCAAAGTGCTTACCATTTTGCTCCTTAAGCATGTATTGAACTATTTATTGCTTAATAATGAAATGATTCAGAAGCAGAGAGTAAAACTGGAAAAGATTTAAATTATACTATTAGATTCAATTTAGTAGAAGATTTAATAGGATCCCTTAGGTCTCCTGATTCTGAGTCTAATACAAGTACTCAGTTTGTTGTACTATCCTAGATATAACCATGAAAGAAGATAAACAGCCAATGTAATTACAATGACATAATGGTTAAACTTTTATAGCTGAGGGGATCAGCAAATAGGATTTTAAAAATCAAATTAAAACTGTCATTCCACAACATTAAGTTTCCAGAATTTTCATTTTTTAATATTAATGATTTTTTTCTCCAAAAGGAACAAACAATGCTAATTCTACTGCTACAATACTGTTAATGAAGAAATAAAGAATAATTTATCATTGCATAATTAACACAGTACAGTTAAGCATGTTTTAATGATTTTGTATAATGGCCTCTCATAACTAGATGATACTTGTTAGTCATAGTGAAAAGAAAAAAAAATCAGAGAACTATGCTAGGAATCATTAATGAAGATGCATTAACTGACCAGGATTTTATTTTATTCATTTTTATAAAGTGTTTACAAGATTACTTGGTGTGTTTTGGCACTGGTTTAGTCATGAATCTGTAGGTAACCAGATGGTTGGTAAAATATTTTAACTGATTCACCAAATGAAAGGCTAAGAAATAAATGGCTGAGAGTGCAACCCCTGCAAACCAGCAGGCTTTCCACTGTGCTTCCAAATGGAATCAACTCTTAAATTCATTGGTGTATTAGACATTAAAGGTAGCAGAATATTGTTATCTTTAGCCATTTATAACACCTTACACTTATCAAAAGGAATGAAGTTATTTATTGGTATTTTCTGTCCAACACATCTTTGTTGTTGTTGTTGTTAGGTGCCATCGAATCGGTATTCAACTCATAGCAACACTCACAGGGTTTTCAACGGCTGACTGTTTGGGGATTGCTTTGGGAGTGGATTGCCCAGTCCTCCTCCCATTTTTGCGGTGCTGGGAATTGAACTCGGGACCTCAGAGATTGCAGCACAGCGCTCTACCAACTGGCTAAATCCCAGCCCCCCAACACATCTTAGGGATCAGAAAGTAGGAGGAGAGAGAGAAAAAAAAAATCAAAGTTAAAGATTAATTAAAGGGGGTAATATACATCATCTGATAGCTAGTTTCTCCTGTAATGTTGTCATCAAAATTATATGTGAGGGAACTAAAGACTGTATTTATAGGAAATTCAGATGTATATATTCAGGTTTGAGGTTTGGGGAGGGCCTAGAGTTATCATTTGCCTTTTTAAGACAAGTGACTCCATAGCTCCATCTAGCCTGTAGACACATTTATTTGACTCACATATTATTTAAATAGCATTATAGTTAGTGTTTAACATATGCAAATTAGGAAATTTAACATAAAATAAATATTTCTATCTGCTTCTGAGAAATCAGAGCACCCAACAGCACTGGAATGATAACATATAATCTGTTGGAGACAGTCAAGGACCATCTTCATCCAGAAGAAAGCTATCTCCAGATGCTTAGTTGTCAATATCCCCTGTTCCCTCACACTCAATCCTCCTTCGTCATTGAGATTATCTTCTTTACCTCTGTCAAATTTTACACTTTTGATTTTGGTCTATTACAGCCCTAACTCAGAAATTTCCAGCCCTAGATGTGTAAATTTGTTGTTGTTGTTGTTGTTGTTGTTGTTGTTTTTGGTGGTGGTGGTGGTGGTGGTGGTGTTAGGTGCCATCAAGTAGGGTCCAACTCATAGCAGCCTTCTATACAACAGAATAAAACTGCCGTGCCTGGCACTATGTCAGTGATTCTTTACTATTCATAGGGTTTCCAATGGCTGATTGTTTGGGGATTGCTTCAAGAGTGGGCTGCCATACCGTTCTCCCTTTTTGCGATGCTGGGGAACTGATCCCAGGGCTTCAGAGAGCACAGAGCAGCACTCTACCAACTGAGCCAAACCCCAGCATAGGTAAATTTGTTAGGAACACAGATTCTCAGCCCCATCCCAGGCCTACAGCCTCAAAAAATTGGGGGTTCAACTCACACTCTGCATTTAACAAGCTTTCAGGTGATTTTCATGCACATCAAGTCTGAGGATGGATCTAGCGTAATTTTCTTCCACACACAAGCCTTACAATGTACAACCCAGCTCTACCACTACTGGGAATATATCCCAAGGGAGAGAAGTCATCATACCGAAGAGACACCTGTATCTCTGTATTCAATGCAGCACTTTTCACAACACCAAAGATATAGAACCAACCAAGGTGCCCATCAACAAAAGAATGGATAAAAAAATTATGGTACATATACACAGTAGAATACTACTCAGCAATAAAAAATGAAATATTGTCAATTGCAGCAAAATGGATGAAACTGGAGAACATTATCTTAAGCGAATGAACACAAGCTCAAAAAGAGAAATACCATATGTTCTCACTCATATGTGAGAGCTGAATCTTACTTAAAGGAGGAAAACATCTGATACATAAGTTGATATATTAAAGAATGCACAAGTAAACTTAGTGAAAAAGGGACAATATAAAGAGTTGAAACGAGGGAGGAAACTAGCAGAAGGAAACAGATTATGGAAGGTAGGATGATGAGGAGGGTCAGTGTAGAGGGCTAAAAGGAGAGAGGACAATCTCAATGTAAATAAAGCAACTGCATGAGTACATTGGAAAAATAAGGGAATATAACCCAAATATGCATTTGAATTTTAGTACATGTTAGCGATAAGGCTCCATAAACCTTATGGGTGATGAAAGTGTAGCCAGAAATGATCTAATGGTTGCATAAGGAAAAAGCCAATGGTGTATGACTCTGTACTCAACCATCATTTACTCATACGGGGAGAGAAAAAAGAAAACGTAGTGGTGAAAACGATCAGTTTTTAAAATTAATAGACACTAGTAAAAATGTTTATAATGATAAAAAACAACAATAGAAAGATGCTGTAACCTCTTAGCATGCCTTCATTTCCAGAAACCTGTGAAGGAGCACAATCAGAGGGAACTTTAGTGAAAATCTTTTTGCCTTGTGGACTGGAGTATGGTATGTTTCTTACACAAACTGAATCAGAGCCACAGGAGTGATCTCATGAGAAAAGCTTCAGCCTTCTATTAGGTTTTCTGCTCTCCAGGGAAATTTTAACAGAGAGTTATGAATACCAAGTTTCATCTATGTCTGTGCATATTTCTAAACAGTAAGGTGGGCCAAGCTTTCATAAGAAAGCTAAGGGAGGAAAGATGAGTCTGGTATTGACCTTGAAGAAAGAATTCCATGGGACTCCAAATAAGAATGACCAAGACAAAATGGTTTAGTCCACGTGACTCCCTCTATATCACGTTCTCTTTCTCTCTGAAGGACAAGCACTTATTTACAAGGAGGGGACCCCTACAGGGCATGAAGACCACAGGAGTAGTTCAGTGTGGGCACCAACAGTGCCACAGTCCATCAAAGTATCTGACAGCATATGTGAGCAGCTGCCTTTATCTGCAGCCAGATTTCTCAGAATTCTTTGTTTTGTGATAAATTTCAAGACAGGCTGAGTTTGAGGGGAGAGAGAGGCATTAATTATACATGTGAGAGTTGTGTGTATGTGTGTGTGCACAAGCTTTATATTTTAAGCCTCTTTTAGTTAACTTTCCCTTTATTTGCAGCCTAATACATTCCTGCTTTACAGTCATACCACCATGGTGTCTGATCTCATCAGATCTCGGAAGCTAAAGAGGGTTGGGCCTGGTTAGTACCCGGATGGAAGATCACCTGGGAATATGGGGTGCTATAGGCTTGGGAGAAGGTCCCAGCAGCTTACTCCTGAAACATCAGCCATTGAAAATCCTATGAATAATAGCAGAGAAGCATGGACAATAGTACTGGGCATGGCACAGTTTTAGGTAGTGTTTTGTTCTGTTCTGCATAGGGTCATTGTGAGTTAGACCAGACTCACAGGCACATAGCAGCAGCAACAGCACATTCCTAATAGGTAGGGGCACTGCACCTTGTATATGAAAAAGAACAGCAAATTTTGCCTACGAAGAAAAAAAGGTCTTCAAATTATGGTTGGGAAAAGACTATATTTCATTTTCCTTTTCTCAGAACCACCTTTATCATATTTCAAAGGCTATTTATTATTTTGTGTTATGCAAGAAATGGGTATATATCTTCTACACCACATCCTGGCTTCATGATTTCACCAACTCCATCTGCTCCTTTCTTATTCTTCATCTTTTGAAACTTGAAATAACATCTGAACTCATTTTCACATAAAATTTGATTCTCATGGATCTTACCTATAGTCTTTGTTCAAATCTTTTCTAGATTCTTCTTGTCTTTCTTGACATATTTTAATTGTGTTCCTCTGATGTTTACAAAGTATGCTTTCTATTCCACTTCTGACCTATTCATAACATTGTTGTTGTTGTTGTTGTTGTTAGGTGCCGTCGAGTCGGTATCCGACTCATAGCGACCCTCTGTACAGCAGGGGAAACACTACTGTCAGTGCTTCTCTGCTGTGCATAGGGTTTTCAATGGCAGATTGATTTTTGGGAGGGGGTTGCCAGGTCCTTCTCCCAAGCCTACAGCTTCTGGTGTTCCCAGGTGGTCTCCCATCCAGGAACTAACCAGGCCTGACCTGCTTAGCTTCCGAGATCTGACAGGATCGGATTCCACAGGGCTACGGCTGCAGGCATTCATAACATACCACTGGTCCATTTAACTAGAGTACAGTTTATATTGATAAGGGACTCTTTATTGACTTATTCAATAATAGTGTTTGGATTTTTCTTTGCTTCACTTTCATATTTTCCTCCTCTTAATCTCTTCACTTTGTTTGGCTGCTTGAATTCTTTCTTTGCCTCGATTAACTTGACATTTCATTCCCCGAAACCATAAGGTGCCACTAACAATTGGCACTTTTTTTTGAAATGATTTATTCTTCATCGTGCTTGTCCTAAGAAAACAAATTAGGTTTTACCCAGATATCTTGCTACATAGCTATGCATTGCAGCACTGTTTATATGCCTTAAGAAAACTCCAAAGTAATGATGATGATGATGATACTAATAACAATAAATAAATAAATAAATAAATGTTGAAAATTGAGTGTTTGGAAATAGTTGGTTGTCCAACAATAAGACAATGAATTAATCAACTTTAGTACCCCATAAAAACAAATATTTTATAATCTTCAAATGGAATAAAATTACATGTATCAATAAGAAATATATGTGGATATGCATATGCAGTATACAAGTAATGGAAAAAGCAGATTATAAAGCATGATGTAGAGTATGATATTATTCTATAGGTTGTGATCTTATTTTATGGTGGTGTAACAGGGGAAAGTTAAATTCTCTTTTTTTGCATATTCTGTTTTATCTGTGTAACCTAATTTATTGATATAGTGCCTTAAGCTCTTCCATCAAGAATCTTCATCTATAAGCTTGACAAATAGAAAGATCCCATCTCACTATGGTGATGCATAAGAAAGAAGCACAATTTAAGCTCCCAGAATGTTGAAGAAAAATGTAGATATTTTTACTGAAATTTTTCTCCAAGTACACAGAGGGATTAATGGAAAGTTGCATCTCACAATATTCAGCGAACTTCCTGATCTTTGTACATGGCAAAACTTCTTAAAATTTGTTTACCACTTCATCTTCCCCAAATCTGACATGACATAACAGCAATGCCATTTTTTCTTTTTTCTCAAGTCCTCCAAAACCTCTCTCTTTATTAGTTTGTCCTTTTTTCATGTCCCCTGTCCTTCTTAGCTGCTTTTTCTCTAAGTAAATAACCAATGTATTTTGTTTTCCTTCTGCTTGCCCTACTTACATTTCCATATATTTCAATAGAGAAGCAGCGACCCTCCTTAAAACTATGACAGAAAGAGAATAAACTGCACTGAGTTTTCAACACTTATGTTATACTTTACTAATAGACAAACTTTATATTACATTACATGTTGAGGTTAATACCATACTTTAGTCTTAGTCCCAATTACATCTGGTAGCATCTATCATTTTTGTAGTCAGTAACACCAAAAGATGAAACCTAGTGGAAATTCTCTGAAAGTTCCTATTATTCCTATTTCTCCAATAAGAAATGTCCTTCTAGTTTCTATCCTTTGCGTCTTTGATTTTGATCAGTCATTCATGACAAAGCATGGCTTAAACAAAATATTTTATTTGTCATGGGGGTTATAACCGGAGAGCTCCCACTAATTCCTCGAAAGTTTTACTCTCACTCACCGTCAAGGGTTGCTAACCCTGAAAGCCTGCTTTCATTTGTAGCCTGAAGCTATGGGAATCCCAAACTCTACAGACAATGTCAAGCTCATTCACTTGCGTCACATGTAATGCAAATGGGCCAGCTCCAGAAAACATACCCAGAGGCACTTCATCACTTACAGGGTGGGCAACACTTAGTGTAGGATCACATCCAAGACTCAAAGACCAAAGCCAGAGTCAAAGCCAAAAGAATGCATAATGAATGGGAATGAAGAGCATTTAACAAAACAGCAATCACAAGCCTCACCAGGTTTCCCAAGACGTTTTAGGACCCACCATGGAAATCTTGTTGTTTCCAAACATCTCTATAATAATCCTGACTCCCAAACAACTTTAGGGAGGAAAAAAAGTTGTGGTAGCCTGTATCTCAATGGCATAGTCACATAAGTGATGAATGACAGACAGAATAGAAAGTAAAAATAAACCTTAAATTATACCAGATCTCAACTTTGGAACACATGAACCACAAAGCTATTATTTCATGCAAACCAGCACTGACACATTATTTTCTACTTAGGGGTTTCATATCTTAACTGAAATAGCCGACAGCTTCTTATTCTCTTACAACTTGTACTTCTCGTCCATGGACAAATATGGAAAGAATGTAGCTGTAAAAATCAGGGCCACCAAAAATTGAAATCTGTGTTTTCGTACACAAGAAAGCATTTATGCCAATGTTTTGCATAAAACTCATAGAAAACATAACAAGAAGGAAAAGAGGGCAGAAGTTTACAGTCAGCTTGTCATTCCTAATTAGCACCAATTCCCTTAACTATTTCATTCATGTTTTCAAAGATGAGTGTTTTTAAATGGGGAACATGTCTTAAAGAAAGAATATGGCTTTTAGTAATCATCCTTTGGAATTAGGACTTTGATAATGATGTAATTTCTGGCACATAAAGTAAGAGTCTTCATTACAATCACCTTAAAAGACTTTACCCCTTATCCCAAACATGAAGAAAATTACAAAGAAATAAAAAGTGCCATTCAAGATTCACAATTTGAAAGTGTCAATAAATCATATTAAAATTATTTTCATGATTCCTCATTTTTCTTGTAATTTTACAGATCGAGGGACTAAGATTTCAACCGCAGAGCTCAAGACACTGGACAAAGACCTTTCAGCAATACAGAATATCAAGAGACATGGAGTAAATAAAAAGAAAGAAACTCTATAAGTAGAAGTGATTTCATTCTTATCATCCGTAGGATAAAATCTAGCCTCATCTCCTCCTTGGGCCCACAAGGAATTCATGTAACCTGCATCTCCAATGATCACAACTCCATCCTTAGTAACTTGAGTCCACATACAAGGCTCTTCTTTTTCTTCTTTGAACCAATCAAGAACAATCCCATACTGTGTTAGAGCTTACTCTTCCCTCTTCCCCAAACAGTCTGTCCTTCGGGCTGTGTGCGGCTATCTATTCCTCCTCATCTCTAAATTCAGATGGCGACGCCTATGCCCTCTGCACGAAAAGACATGCCCTGATCTCCTTATCTACATTCAACACTCAGCTCTTCTTTCCTGTCAGAAATCCTTTTTTATTACTTCTTAGCAGTCATCATTCTCCATAATAATCCAGTTCGCTTTTTCCCTGTTCACTGTCAAGATCTCTCCTCATTTCCTTGTGTCATAAGCTTGTGAGAGGAAGAGTGGTGTATTTTTAGAGTGCAGTAAATACTTGCAGACTGTGAGAGAGGAGTTGGAGGAATTGAAGACAAGGCTGGCTAACCGGCTGACCCAGATTGCATCTACTCTACCTTGGAAGTAGGATAGCTGGGCAGAGGAAAGAGTCTGGCACAAATGCATAATAGAGAGCAGAGGTGTCATTTGCATGTGAAGCACAGCAAAGAGACTGATTTCTCCAGGCGTTTATCAGTAGCCATGGCTCTGACCCAAGGGCCTTTCTTCCTGAGAAGACTTTGAATGAAGTAACCCTTACGGGAAAGGGCTCACAAAGGCGGCTGTTCCTAAAACTGTCACCTTCCTCTTTTGGGCTCTGCACTTTCACTGTGATCCTTAGAAGCACGGAAGGCCATGGTCACCATGCCAACTAGTCTCTAGGACCATCAACCATTCTCTTGGTAAGCCTTCATGAAATGTTGCTGTTAAGTGCCTTCCAGTTGGTACTCGACTCATAGCGACCCTGCATACAATAGGCGAAACACTATTGTCAGTGCTTTTCTGCTGTTCATAGGGTTTTCAATGGCAGATTGATTTTTGGGAGTGGGTTCCTGGGTCTGTCTCCTAAGCCCACAGCACCTGATGTTCCCAGGCAGACTCCCATCCAAGGACTAACCAGGCCCGACCCTGCTTAGCTTTGGAGATCTGATGGGATCGAATGCCACAGGGCTACAGCTGCAGGTTTATGAAATGTAGAGAGTGCTTTTCTTTTCCCCATATGTCAGCCAAGGAACTTGTTCTAACTAGTTCAGTGAAAGGAAAACCAAGAAATAAAAGAATTTACCAAGTTTATTTCACAATGTCTTGGCAGACAAGTCTTGTATACCTCCATTCGAGTTCCTTTCCCTTACAAAATTCCTATCTGACATAGGAAAAGTGGATGGCATAATCTCAGTAGACTCCTCAGAAATTTAGCTTGAAACAAATGTGGGTGGTTGTTAACTGATTTGAAGATAGTCAAATATTCAACAAATATGCAGACCCTGAATATGACCATATGTATTGCATGATTCAAAAAATTGGAGACCTGTAACTGATTCTGAATATATTAACATATTAATGAATGAAGGGGAAAATAGTAGTGTGTTCATAGATACTAAGACATCCTTTAAAAAAACTCAACCCATAGTCTTGGCTTTTAAAAATACATTTTTGAGAGCTAGGTAATTATAGCTATTCTAGCATGAAAAACATTAGACTCTGCTAAGAAGTTAATTTTCTTATTATTGTCATATTTAAGAAATTATATGACATTTTGAGAGGTAGTAGCTTGTGTTTTGTTTTGTTGTATTTTGTTTCCTTACTGGAACAGTGACTCTCAGACTAAGAGAGGTTAATATAATTACCGAAAGCCACAGAGCTATCAAGTCACAAACAAAGACCTATACTCATGTCTATTTGACTGAAAAACACATAGTTTTTGCATTCATCATGTTGCCTACATGATTCCAAGATGTATATGATGATGTTGCAATGCTACATCTAATATAATATCTTCCCAGAAAGCTACTATATGTCCGGCCTGAGTCAAGGATCCAGCTGAACCTCTCTTTTGTTGTTGTTAGGTGTCATTGAGTTAGGTCCTATTCATACCGACCCCATGTACAACAGAATGAAACACTCCCTGACACTGTGCCATACTTGGCACTGTGTCAGTGCTTCTCTGTTATTCATAGGGATTTCAAAAGCTGATTGTTTTTGGGAGTGGGATGCCAGGTCCTTTTCCCAAACCTACAGCACCTAGTATTCCCAGGTAGTCTCCTATCCAAAGACTAACCAGGCCAGGACCTGCTCAGTTTTAGAGATCTGATGGGATTGGACACCAGGGTTGCATGGCTGTAGACTATGTCTTTTAGAATGACTGAAATGCTATAGACATTTGCATAGTAACAATGTAATCATGATCTAAGGGGAAAAATAAGATCGTGTGAAGGTGGCCAGAAGAAAGGTTCAGTTGAACCAATAGAGTAGAGATCATGAGTTGGTGATCTCTTTCCTCCACTTCATCTTGTTGTACATTTCATCTACTTTTCGTAGTCTCCTTCACAATTAGGTATGGCTGTGTAACTGAGACCTACCAGTGAAAAGGGAAAAGCACTGTGTACCATTTCCAGGCACTACTTATACAAATCCCTTAGTCAAATTCTATAGTTTGAATGTGCTCCCCAAAGTTCATGTGCTGAAACTTCATCCTCAATATAACTGCGTTCAGAGGAAAGGACTTTTCCCTCATGCATGGATTAATATTGGAGAGGGAGTGGGTTAGTTATCATGAGAGTGGATTTCTGATTTTTAAAAATAAGATGAGTTCAGCCCTTTACCCGTGTGCACATGCACTCATAAACTCTCTTGCTCTTTCTGGTGTGCATGCCTGAGCACACTCCTTTTCCCCTCTGCCTTCTATCATGGAGTGATACGGCAAGAATGGTTCACCAGGTGACAGCATCTTGATGTTGAACTCCCCAGTCTCTAGAACTATAAGAAATTGATTTTTAAAAAATAAATTACCCTGTGTGAGGAATTCTGTTAGAGCAGCATAAAATAGACAGAAATTGGTACTGAGGAGTAAGGTTGTTGCTATAATAAATACCAGGAAACGTGGAAGCTGCTTTGGAAACTGAGTATATGTTGAAGCTGGAAGAATAGAGTCTAGAAATATCCTGCGCTTCCATGAATGCATTGTTAACAGTGATTCTAGTAAGGCCATAGAAGAAAAGAAGTACAGGGGAAGTCTGGAACTTAAATATTACTTAACTCATTATAGTTAGAATGGTGGTATAAATCTGGATGATAAAGGTCATTCTGATTAGGTATCAGAATTCATGCAAATGAAGAATATAATATTAGAAAATACAGTAAAAACCATCCCTTTTACAAGGTTGCAAAGAATATGGATGAATTGCACTCATGCCCAAAGGCTTTATGGAAGGAATTTTAAGAGAAATGAACTAGAATTTAGGGCAGGAGAAATTTCCAAGCAAAATATTGAAATTTCTGATAGGGCTCCTTTTAACCATATGCAGTAAGAACTGAGAGAAGATGTATTCATGAAAGAAGTATGTATCTGAAAAACTCTTGCTAAGTAGACTGCAATGGACAAGTGGGAGCCAAGTACTATTCATCATTACTTATCAAGACAATGAGAGAAAGACTCTGAAGGCATTTCAGAGATCTTTAAACCTCCTCTTCCCAACACAGGCCCAGATAGGACCTTGAAATCAAGTTTTCCAGAGAGACACCCACAGGACCTCAGCATTTCCTGCCCTGCATAGCCTTAAGACTCTGGGATCTGAATTCTAGCACATCACTTCTTGGTCACTATAGCCAGGCCACAAATGGTCCCTTGAACAAGTAGTGCCACACTCCCAGTGGGTGTAAATGGTAGATTTGGTGGGATCCATGTGACGCTGGGGCTGGGATTTAGCTCAGTTGGTAAAGCACTGCGTTGCAGTCTCTGAGGTCCCGAGTTCAATTCCCAGCACTGCAAAAATGGGAGAAGGACCTGGCAATCCACTCCCAAGGCAATCCCAAAACAGTCAGCCATTGAAAACCCTATGTGGGTCTCTATGAGTCAGATACTGGCTCAACGGCACCTAACAACAACAACATGTGATGCTAACTATTCAGAGAGCAGAATGCATAAGTTGTGGGTCCATGGAAGGCCCCATGTAGATTTTGAATGGTGTGTCAGACAGCCTGGGGAGCCAGGCAGAACCTTATAGCAGGTACAGAGCCATAACAGAAATCCCCCACCGAGGCAAAGCCTAATGGAAACAAGTAAGTGGTACCACACTGAAGATCCCCAACTGTGGGCTCATCAGCCAGCAGCTCTTGCCTGGGAAAGTTACTGTGTGAATGGAGCCCAGCAAAGCTCCTATGGCTGGGGTTGCTTAAGACCTTTGGGTCCCAACCCTACACTAGTTTGCTCAGGATGCTGGTTAAGGGGTCAAAAGGGATTGTTCTCCACCTTTAAAATTTTGTTGTTTTCCCCATTGGTTTTGTCTGAGTTGGGGCCAGTTATCCCTTCTTAATTGCTTTCTTCGCTTTGGAATGGGGGTATCAATCTTATGGTCATCTCATCATTGTACTTTGGAAGCCGGTAACATATTAACTTTATAGGCTCAAGGCTGGAGAGGACTTTGCCTAGGGAAGAGTCATGCCTTGAGTTTCACCCATATCTAATTCAGATCAGACGTCTGACTTTGACTTTTTGAGCTGATAATGGAATGAGTTAAAACTTTGACACCTGTTCGGATGGGATGAATGTATGTGTATTGTGTGTGAGAAGGAACATGGATTCTGGCAGCTAGAAATGAAATACAATGGTTTGAACATGGCACCCCACCACCGCCATGCGCACAAAGTTCATGAGCTAGAAACAGCGCTGAGAATCAGGACCTTTTAAGCCCTTCATGAATTGATTATTGAGTGAGGTTACCACAGGAGTAGGTTATCATGTGAGTGGATTTGTAATGAGAAGGTAAGTTTGTCTCTCTTCCCTCACACCCTTTCGCACATGCTTTCTTGCTCTTCTGCCCTCTGTCATGGGATGATGAGCAAGATATTCCTTGCCAGATGCTGCTGCCATGATATTGGATACCCAGCCTCCAGAACTGAGAAAAGTTAAATTATTTGCCTTAAAAGTCACCCTGTCTGTCACACAGACAAAACACGTTAACATAATGTTTGCTTGTGTTTCTTTCTCTACACACTTGGCCAAAAATGGCAACAATCTTGGAAGATACATGTTGAAGATGGCAGAGTCTCTGTTATTGTGGTTCCCCAAATGATAGTGTGAAGGAGACACTCACCTACTATTTACCTATCTACTACTGTAACTAAGGGACAAATATTTTCTTTGAGCTATTTTAGAACAGTGGTTGGCCTACATTAACAAACAGCTACCGTCCATCACAGTTATTGAACCATACACAAGGCTAATATTTCCTCAATCTTTGGGCTCAGCATCTCCACTCCCTCAATATCTTTCTTTATCACCTTTGGCATTTCTATTTTGTAGCTTTCTTTGTTTCTGCAAAGTTTTCCCTAACCTCAGAGAAGATATTTCATAGCCCTCTAAAATTTTCTCTTTTGGGTTTCAGAAGCAAAGAGCAAATTAACCTCGTGAACTCCTACTTGAGCAGATGCTGGGAGAACTCTATCATAGTAGGCCCTCCAAAAAGGCCTGACCTTGGCCTTGAATGCATTTCCCTCTCTCGTTTTGTTTTCCTGAACAATCTTTGTTAAGGATTTTTCTGTACTTTTAGCATGGATAATGCTTCATGTCTAATGTTGCTAAACTGAGACCTGCATATAGTAGGCATTCAATAAATATTTAACCAATATTATCTATCCTCTGGGCCTTGAGATGGTTTGAGCTGGTATTCCAAGGATCTCACTTCGAATATCAGGACAACGTTATGCCAAAGTAAAACTAACAAGCAAATTCTCAAAGTTTACATGAAGGGCCAAGATGTATCACTGCCTCACTAAACCAATTCCGAAGCTGGAAATCTCACAGTGAAAATTCAGAGGAGATATCCTCCATCTTTTAAGGTCATGGTGTTGGTCAGACTTCTGGTTTCTGTGACAAATACCTGAAAGAACAACTTAAAAGGAGGAAAGATCTATGCTGGTCTGGTGGTTTTGGTCCACGGTGGGCTGGCTGCACTGCATCTGGGCCACAGGCAAGAGAACATCAGGGCAGGAAATCCTAAAGGAACAAAGTTGTTCATGCCATTGCTCGCGGCTTCCTTCCCTTCCTCTTTCATTCCATCTGGGCCTCCAGCCTGTTGGATAATGCCACCCACATTCAGGGTAGGACACCCTCTCAGACACATGCAGACGTGTGCTTTCTAATGTCCCAGGCATGTCTCAACCCAATCAAGTTGACAGTCAAGATTAACCATCACAATGAAGTAGGCCCAGACACAGGACTACTTTTTGGCAGACAGTTTTTGGGGTGACAAAATGTATAGTATATTAACTTTACCAAAATTTGTTTGTCTGAAAGCAGTAAGAATGCCTTACCTTCTGTCTGTCTATTTTCTCTCAAGAAAAATAAAAGGAAATGTTAGTGCTTGCCCCTTCCAAATGCTAAGTGAATTAAGGGCAGAATATGATGATAAAAATATCATCTAAGAGGATACAGACATGTAAGTATTAGGAATTAGCATGTATTTTAATCATGTCACCCCTATATCTTTACAGTTAATGATGAGGTTTGTAGATTTTCTGACGGAAGACTATGGTTTTGCTGTTTTGGTTTTTGAGCTCTGTGTGCCATTTGTCTGAAACCAAGGAGCCTCCTCAGCTGAAACCAACTGCAAATTTGCCAGTTCTCAGGCTTCCAGCACTTCATTACACACAGAGCTGGACCTGGGAGTCAACTTTTGCAATGAGTTTCTTTGCTTTCCAGATATCACAATCCCTCTGGATGTATTCAAAATATAAAGAGTCTAATCATTAACACTATTTCCTATTCAGGGATTTAAAATACCTACAAGTGAAAATTATACTACAAGAAATGGTCTCACTCCACTTCCCTTTCCCTTAGTTTATTCTTCCTCAAAAGAGCCAATTTGCCTCAATATATCACCACTTCACCAGAAAACCAAATCCACCCAATAAATAGAACCTCTTCTAAGCAAACAAACTAGAAATGGGACTCACGAAAAAATATGGTTGACATTTACATCTATGCCACATTTCTCAGAAGCTGCTCACTACATCTATTCACTCAGCAGCATTCTTAGATGCTAAGATTTTTGTATTGAGATGCACAATACGACAATCAAATAATAGATCAAAACAGTTCTTATAACATAACAGCATTTCAGCAGGACACATGTTTCTCTTCGTGAAGGGACTTGTTACAGAGCAAGAACAAATGGGATGCAATGGTCTCGTATTTCAGATCAGAGAGCAAAAGTTTGCAATAGGTGTCAGACTCTCCTCAAACAATACTGCCACCAAAAATGCCCATATATGCTATACTATTCCTTAGTGCTGTGCAAAAGAAATGGAAGTCATGAGTGTAATGTTACCTTTTCTAGTAGCCCCATGAAAGTGAGTGGAATTAATTTTAAGATGATATTTTATTTAACCCAACAATAATTTCAACAGGTAATTAATATCTTTAAATTTATTAATGGACTACTTTACTTTTTCCATGTGAATTCTTCAAAGCCTGTTATGTATTTGACACTTCCATCTTAATTCGGACTAATGAAGATTGCTGATATTTCAAGTGCTTAATAGGCACATGTGGGTAGAAGCTACCATATGTGTACGGAGCTACAGCCAAGCACTACACACTTTGGTTTGTAATCTAGTGCAGCAACTTCGTGTTTCAGCCCCACTACGGCTTAACCACTTACTTATCCCAATACACAGTTAGAATTCAGAATTCCTTGTTCAAAATACACTTATTGTATGTCTATGACACGCTAAGCAGTGTTCTAGGGACCAGGAATAATGACTAGACAAGGGAAGTCTCTGTCTTCCAAAGCATAGAAAATCTAAGCATCATTTATGCAGAGAACCCTGTCCTGATTCCCTGGTAGGACCCATCCCACTATCATATGCTTTCATAGCACACACTCTTACCTTGTAAGACTTTCCTTAGTGTAAGTTATGTAATTAATATCTGTTTTTCTCAAGTGACCACAAGGTCCATGTAGGTTCAGACGACATCTGTCTTAATCATTGCAGTATGCCCAAAGCCTACCCAGCACAATCAGTGCCCAGCGCAGGGTAGGTGTGAAGAAACACTTGTTGGATATAAGGAAAGAATGAGGGAAGGGAGGAGGAAGGGAGGGACAGAGAGAGGAAGGGAAAATGTGAGGGAAGGAGGAAGGTAGGAAGGAAGGAGAAAGACCTGTTCTGGTGGAAGGTGAGACAATTTCTCAATACCAGTGAAGTTCATTAGCTAAGTGGCATAGCTAGCCACCATAATTTAGCACTCTTTACATTATTTGCATGCAGGCTTTTCTGAATTCTTCTAAGCTCCACAGGAAAAGGTGGTTCATACCTTGTATTTCATTCGCTCTTTTCCTGGATTTACTTCAACATTTCAAATCTGGATAGGACCTGAAGATAGGGCTGAAGGGGCTCTATATTTTATGGCCACTTCAGTAAATTTTGAAAACCCTCCTACCCAGTTCACATTGTACCACATGCATTCAAAGGAAGCTGGCCAGGTTTTACTACTGTCATCTTGCCAAGGATTGACAGGTGACTATAAGCAGCACACACCTAGGACTAATTCCAGATATATGCAGATATTTCCCTTTTAGTGACCTATTCACTCTAATGATTTAATTTGTGGATCATCAAAGGTTCCTTTTTAGGTCCGTGGGGGTATTTTTTGTTGTTTTTGTTGTTGGGGTTCTTTGTTTTGTTTTTATTATCTCCAAACATATAGCATATATACCAAGCTGGCACTTTCAAATTTATGCTCCAGTCAAGAAATGCAAAATGCTTTTGATATATATTGGGCTTTTGAGTCTCTTTCATCCAACATCCATAATTTACTTACTCTTTCATTTGTTTAATCAATCTACAAATTCATCTAAGTTTGTCAGAACCCCACCACCAATACATAGGCATCAATTCCAATTTCATTGATCTTCATGAAGAGGCATGGAAGTGGCAGGCCATTGTTTGGCTTCTTCAATAGGGAGGTCAGGTGTTTCCAAAGTGTGGTCCAGGTACCAGTGTCTGGGGGCTCGTTAGGCATGCAAATTCTCAGGTTCCTCCCAAGACTCATTAAATCAGAGAATCTGTGTGGGGGTCAGCCATCTGTGTTTTCTAGAACACTCCAGGGGATTCTGATCTCTATGGAGTCTCAGAGCCACTGATCTTAGCTGACCTCTTCCCCTAAGCCTGGGTAAGATATTGTCAAACAGACAAAAGTGAATCAGCTCTCTGAGCACTCAGGTTTGGAAAAGCTCATTATGCAGCCATGATAGAGAAACATATTTAGAGAGTGCATTCAAATCTTAGGATAATAATATATGCACATATACATTTATATGATTTACAAAGAATGACGCAAATATATTTTTAAAAAATCTTACAGCACAAACCCATCAAATTTCATTGTAAGGGGGAAAAGAAGTCACTGATACTATTTTAAACTCTACAACATTTCTCAAGTTAAATTCCAAGTTGTCTTTCAGTTTTTGTTTATGGTATTTTTAGATCTCCCTCTGCATGCTATGTTTTCTTTTAGACATACTGCCAACTTTTGTATCTGTCATCTGGTTTTGAAAATGAGGCTTCTAATCATTTTTAAAGCATTTCACCATTTTAGTTGTCACACTAATGCTTGGTACATCTGGAAGTTCCTGTGATAGGATGGATTTAGAGCCTACATTTCAAAGCGTATCAAATAATTACCAATATTTAATTTCGTGTTCCTTCAGAAAAAAAAATCCATTAGAGGTTCTATAGCTCTTCTTCCATGCCATCCTCTAAATTAAATTTCATATTAAAAAGACTAGATTCTAGGATTTCTCAGGCTTCACGTTTTCAAATTTAAATTCAAAACAGCAGAAAAGAATGATATGGAATGAAGTGATTTATCCTAGGGGTTTGTTCTTTTGAACTAGAAGATAAACTGAAATTCACAAGGGAGAGGTAGAGGAGGAACCAGTTGAGTCCATGGGCACCGTCCTCTTAATTTGTTATGTGATTACATATTGCTTTGTGGTTTCTATTTCAAGCACCAGTCATTTATGTGTTCTTGATGGCTGGGATATTATTTTAATTATTTTTAATAAAATTCATCTGACAGGATTAAACTTTGATAGTGTTTTCCCAAAAGGCTCAAAATATTCAGCATAAGTATGCCCCCATTCTAAAACTGCCTTTAGAAAGTCCATTAATATTAGGCTATGAAGACTATAGGGATGTTGTTGTTGTTGTTGTTAGGTGTCTGACTCAGGGCAACCCTATATATAACAGGTGAAACAGTATTGTCAGTGCTTCTCTGCTTTTCATAGGGTTTTCAATGGAGGATTGATTTTTGGGAGGAGCAAGTTGTCAGGTCCTTCTCCCAAGCCTACAGCTCCTGGTGTTCCCAGGTGGTCTCCCATCCAAGTAACAACGAGGCCCGACCCTGCTCAGCTTCTGAGAGCAGATGGGATCGGATGCCACAGTGCTATGGCTGCAGGCATAGGGCTGTAGGAGTGAACAAACTGAGAGTCAGCTTGCTCAGGTATGAAGTCAGCTCCATCTCTTAAGTGCTGGGTGACCTTAAACAATTCCTTAACTGTCTGTCTGAGCTCTCTTATCCATTGGAAGTATGTATGAATTTATTTATCTCTTGGGTTTTATTTGCAAGAATCAAATAAGAAGGTCCATGTAAAGGGTTTAACATGGTGCCTAATGCATAATAGCCTACAGACATACCACTCTGGCATCTAGTCCTGTCAGATCTCAGAAGCTAAGCAGAGTCAGACCTGGTTAGTACTTGGATTAGAGACTGCTGGGGAACACCAGGTGCTCTAGGCTTGGAAGAAGGACCTGGAAGCTCACTCTCAGAAAACAATCAGCCATTGAAAACCCTATGAAGAGCAGACAAGCACTGACAATAGTGCCGGGCATGGCACAGTGTCAGATAGTGTTGCATCTGTTGTATGTAGGGTCACTATGAGTCAGACCTGACCCGACAGCTCCTAACATCAACTAATATGTAATATCCTATATGTTCCTTTATTGATAATATATTAATAACTGGTTCATCTGAAAATTATGCTCTGTTCAGTTCTTTCAGCTGAAGCAAGTATTTTCATATTTTCTATCATAATGTTCACTAACTTCCTATAAACTTGACAAAGTGAATGACGAACAGATGACAGACCAGTAAGTGGATGAGCCCAAGGAGCTGTTACTAGGGAGCTTACTTGGGAACTGGAAACATGAAGCATTATCTTCCTCGTAATCGCCTGTTCCTCCCTACAAGTACCTGCCACCTCCTCTTTCCCTGCATGCACCACATCAGCCAACACAAAGCTACCTTTCCATCTTACACACGAACACAAGTCTCATGTATGTCTAGGCAATAGGCAACTCCTTGGGCTACCTTCCTCACCTCATGAAGAAATGGTGCCTCGTCAGACTCTTTTGAATACTTGTTTCAAAATACACAAAGAATTTTACAATATGGTTATGCACTTGGTTAACTTAATCATTACATCTCTTATTTTCTTCTTCAATATAGAGATATTTTGATAAATATTTAATGTCACAATATGTAAAACAAAACAAGCATAATATAAATATAATTTGTAAAGCCTTGTATATAATATATATAAACATATATTCCTTTATAGATTGCATTCATTTATATTGTGTTCATATATGTGTGTAATTTATAAAAATAGTGAATAATCATGGTAGAAAATATTTACCTCATGGATACACACACACACACACACACACACACAATTTTCTAGCCCACCTCACATACCTATTTATTAGCGCTTCAACAAGTAGCATTGATAACAATCCTCTCTTCGCCTTCTGAATCCTAAATTAAGAAGCATTCAAGAGTTGCAGAATATTAAATGGGAAAGCCTATGTCCCCTGCTCTCTTGCCATAGAAAGGAAGACATTTCCACCTGCAGATGGGAAAGGTGCAGGAAGAAACTGGTTCCACGGTCATCTGCTCATTGGTTACTCATCCTCATGAAAGGAGGGTGAACAAATCCCCCTGATGACAGAGGGGAAAATGAACTAAACAAGAAGGGTCCCTGTCCAGCCACCAGGGGCAATGGTGTTGTCTGGGCCAATCTGTTCTGAGTGTCCAAATACAGTGGGAAGAAGGCAAGTTTAAAGGATAACAAAGAGCATTAGGAAGCTGCTGTCTTAATCTCCATTAGCTAGCTCTCTGTTCGTTTCTACTTCTGGTTAGGAAGAGAATGTGGGTGTACTTGGGTCCTTTATTTGTCCTTTGTAACACCTGGATTACTAATTCTTTAATGTACTGTTGCCTCTGCACATATTAAATATTTTTCCCTTCACAAAAATCATTTCCAGTGATTATTCAGCCTCTCCACTTTATGACATGCTACACCTACTGACTATTCTTCTATTATCAGATAATTGGATTTTTGAAAAATTGTTAAATGGCTATATATGTAAACATCCAGCAATTTTGCATACTGTTCTGTTTATTTCCTGAAGAAGAATTCTTAAAACAAGACTGACTGGGTCAATGTAGATGAACACTTGAATTTCTTTTTGGATCTACAGTACTAAATCTTCATGCAGAAAGTTTGCATCATTTTATGCTTTCCCTAGAAGCAAACGAGAACACCTGTCTCCTTGTACCCTTACTTGAATGAAGGAAAGGAATTAAAATAATATGTCACATTTCACTTCCCGTGATTTTATATGCTTTAGGCAGTGGGAAAGAGCCAGGGTGCATCCTTTGTTTGGGAGGCATTGTTCCACTGCGGTCTGCCCAGGTGTGAAACGCCTTATTTCCTTAAGTCAAGATACCTAATCTCCTGACATTACAAATATTAGCGTTTTAAAATCTGTTTTGAAATTAAGACAAAAGCAAACATCATTGCTAATGTACATTTGAAAGAGGAGGGGGAAAGAAACCATGGAAACCAGCAGAGGAATTAAAATGGCAACTAAGAATTAGACACCAGAATAGAACCAGCAATGGGCCAGCTGAGGATTATAATTGGAGAAGATTTGACAGGAAGCACAAGGTGTTCCTTTGGATGCTCCCCCCCCACACCCCCGGCCCTTGGTCGTGCTTTTAGGAAGCTTGATGAATCTCACCTCCACTATACTTTTGCTCCTCATAAAACTCCTTAAAAATATCACAGGCTGCCACCATCACACACAAACACAGCTCATCTTAGACCACAGGATGGCACTCTGGGTGCATCCAAGTGATAAAGTACCGCACTCCCCCTGGAAAAGAGCTTCGTGGCCCATGGGAGGCTGTGAGAGGCAGTTCCCACTGCAGTGCGAGCCCAGCACCTAGCCGGTGGAGAAGGTTGTGGTCACTAACATTTATCTATTCAGAGCACCCTGGTCTTTTCTCTGTTACGCTTCTCTCCACACATCACATGCGGGTGAGGGTGTCCTTGGAAGAGCTGGCTTAGTGCCCTCCTCACTTCCTTAAAGGTCACACTTAATGGAGACCTAGAATATACTTACTGCTTCCTAAGAAGCAGATCTCTCCCTGGGACTGATACTTCAGGAAGTGTGGTGTTTAACTCTTTGTCGATCACCTGGTGTGAGTGTACCTCCACATTGCTGATAGCCCCAAATTCCCCAAACAGCAGTGTTGTTTTTCTTTAGATGGAATTAATATTTCATTGTGTGGGAATCAGGTTAACACATGTTAAACCGGGTGGAATGGGAATCATACGGAAATACTGCTTTTTCCATATTTAGACAAATGAGTTTGTCATTATTATTACTATTGTTATCATCCTTATAATTTACTGTTAAAATGTGATGTCAAAAGAAAAGCATCCTTAAGCTTTAAATGTGAATACTTCCGATGTAAGCATCGTAATGTCAACAGAAGACGTAAAAGATGACCTAAGACCTTAGCGGAATAGGGTGCCCTTAACTTTATGTAAGGGTACCCTATTTATCTTTAGTGAACGACAAATAATAGTAGAAAAAGATTTCTATTAAAATCACAAGGATGATGATGATTTTTCCTGGCAGAAAGGAAGAAGGAGTTCCCGGGCAAAGGCACAATAGGAAGGGGAGATGAGAGAGGACGACTGAGGTATAAAATGAACTCCTATCAAGGAATAAATGGAAAATAATTCAATATGTAAATTTCAGCCAAACAACAGAAAGCCTTGAAGGCCAAGGTAAGGCTTTCAGACTTTCCCTAGGCACAGCAGGAAAGCCTTGAGCAGGGACACTGTGGGAGACAGTTTTGAGGAAATCAGTCAGATATCAGTGCAGAGAAGATGGGATGAGGAAAAAACTGAGCAGAGAACATGCAAGACTCAAGGCATGGCAGCATGTCAGGGATGTTACAGCCGAGTAATGTAACAAGGACTCGGACAAGGGTGACAGCAGAGGAGATGGAGAAAAATCTAGAGGTTAGCGTGCTATGAGGAGAAATATGGACTGTTCTGGAAAGGTGACAGAGTGAAACTAGAAACACAGCCTCTGCAGTCACTGCCTCTGGTGTCCCCAGTGACTGCACAACACCTCCCGTCCTTTTGGCTCAGGACGACAGTTCTTCGAGCTCATCCTCAAGGACTCATTTTTCTTTTTCGATACCCCCATCAGTCTCCATTCTTTTTCCTACTCCGCCAGAATAAATATCCTCAGCTCCTTTGCCCCTCAGTTTACATGGAAAAAGCCTGGATGAACCAATCAGCCACCAAGTTCCCTCCTCCCCTCTGTGATTAATGATGTCAGGGATTATCCAGCAAGGTAGAAGGGTGTGGATATGTATTCTTGAGATACACAGTCAAATTGCCCAGAAATTTTGCTATATTTCTTTACTGTTATATCTCTACTCTCATCAATATGGCGAACATCTTCATAAGCACATCCTTACTTTAATGGAATCATTTTGAACTCTCTCTGTCTCTCTGTGTCTCTGTCTCTTTCTCTCTCTCTCTTTCTTATTTTTTTGAGAATATATAGCCCATGCTGCCCTCAAACTCTCGATTTTTATGCCTCTACCCTCCTTGTGCCTCTGCCCCCTAAGTGCTGGGATTATAGGTACCACTATACCCTGAATTGCCGCATTCTCTTTAAGAATTCCTAAAAGCTGTGTGAGATACAAACTTCATCTCAAATCTTGAAACTCTCTACCTCTGCACCCTTTTTTTCCTGCTCTTTTACAATGGGGAGAAAATATCCTTCTGATAAGTGGTAAAGCTGTTATATGTACCCTGCTCTGAAAGGCGTTTCCTTTCCATTTTGGGCCTTATGTTCGATGTTTTCTACAGAGACACACAATGTAGTATATGCCATTCATTTAATCTTTGGATACTTACTTAGTACTTTCTATGCATCAGGTCTTTTTCCACAACTTAAGGATATAGCAGTTAAAATTCCAGAACAAACAAAACAGGCAAAAGTCCCTGCCCTCATGGAGTTCTAGGCTGTGCAAGTGAAAATTCTAGTTTTATCTCAAAACAAATAGGGAAGAAAAATAAAGAATCCACTCCTATCACTGTGTAGTCTTCTGCAGTGATCAACTGACACTCTATTCTACTTCACAGAAAACTTCTTCAAAGGGTTGTGTACACACGCCTCCACTTGGTCATCTCGCAATCACTTTTCTGACCACTCCAATCTTGGTCCCGCTCCCATCATCGCACTAGAACTTAGAAGATAGCCATGCTGCCAAATTGAACAGTTGCTCGTTGGTCTGCATCTTGTTCAACTTCTTAGTACCGGTGAACCATGCCTTTGATTCCTTCTTCTTAAAGCACTCTTCTCCTGACTTGTGTTACACTACATTCTTGCTGGAATCTTTCATTTCCTTGATCATACCTTGGACAGACATGTTTCTCACTGAGGGCGATGCTTTGTGCTCTCCCTGTGCCTGTCTGCTTCCTTCTATTCTTCGGGATTTAGCTGAAGTGTCACTGCTTCAAAGAAGACTTTCCTATCCATCAGATGTAATAAAACCCCATTTTTACTTCCTCTTTTCCTATTCAATACCTCCAGAGCACTTGTTGCAATTTAGAATTTTTAAGTATATAAAATTTGTTTAGTGTTTGAAAGGAACCAATCTTTTCCCCCATAACTACCTATGCTAATTTTATTTTATTAATTTGTGCAGTAATGCTTTATATACAATTACATGCATAGTGCATGGTATATACTAGAATCTCCATAAATACTATGCCTGCAGCCGTAGCACTGTGGAGTCATATCCCATCAGATCTTGGAAGATAATCAGGGTTAGGCCTGGTTAGTACTGGGATGGGAGACCTCCTGGGAACACCAGGTGCTGTAGGCTTGGGAAAAGGACCCGGCAACCCACTCCCCAAAATCAATGCGCCATCAAAAACCCTATGGATAGCAGAGAAGCACTAACAATAGTATTTTGCCTGTTGTACACAGGGTCTCTATGAGATGGCACCTAACAACGACCATAAATAGCTGCACAAATGAACTAGATATTTTGTATTTTTCATACCATACTATGGCTAGGGGTGAACTGAGATAAAAAAGAGTAATGCTTTGTTTAATGGAGTAGGTAATAAGGAAAAAGTTACTTTAATTCACAGTACAGAAAAATTTGGAAGAGAACTTGCTCTACAAGGAAAAGAGGTGACCTATTTGGAACATGTTAGTTTTGAATGGTCACTAGAACATTTAAAGAAAAGTGATGGAACCTGTTTCAATCTCTACTTGTTATCACCAGCTCTGTCCCTTAACCCACCCACCGCCCTACTGCGGGGTAAGGTTTAGCTCAGTAGGTAGGGTGTTGCACTGCACTCTCTGAGGCCCCAAGTTCTATCCTCAGCACCACAAACATGGGAGAAAGACGTTGCCACTCTTGAAACAATCTCAAAACAATCAGCTATTGAAAACCCAGTGAATACCAGAGAAGCACTCACACAGTGCTCGCCATGACATTGTATCAGGGAGTGTTTTGTTCTCTTGTGTATAGGGTTTCTATCAGTCAGACCCCACTCCAAAGCAGCTATAGACAATAATAAGCCCTCTACCCACTGTGTGAAAGCCAAACACATAGTGGCTTGACCTGCACTGAAGTGGTAAGCTATATGCTGCTCTCATTCTTCCTTGGTAGAGACTTGTGAACCCAATACTAAAGCAAACAGCAAACAGCTTTCCAATAACAACAAGGATTGGCTTAGGAACAGACATGGAGTCTACCACAGGGCAACAGGACATGAGGAGAAGGTCTCTCAAGATTTTAGGGAAATTTTCTTATGCTAAGAACAATGGAAGAGATGTGTCCCCTCTCCTGCTGGACATGAAGAAGGAAGCACACAGTCCTGACTGTTGCTGTTGACTACTCCATGCATAGACAAAAGAAAGCCAGGTGCAGGATTAAGCCAATGTGTGGACAGAAAAACAAAGAGAGGAAGACAACCTGGGTCCCTGGGAACATTATGAGTATCTGTGAAAACAAACCCTGAATCTCCCTAACTCTGTTCTTTCCTGTGCTATTGTTGTTAGGGGCCATTGAGTTAGATCCAACTCATGGTGACCCTACGGAAAACAGAATGAGACACTACCCAAAACTGTGCCATGTACATGATTTTTTATATTTGACCATTGTTACAGACACTATGTTTCTTTTCATTTTGAGTTCCTGACTCATCAGCAAAAGGAGGTCCTAGGGGCTCTACTCCATTTCCACCATTAAGGTCAACTCTCCTTTGAGGAGGAAACTCTACCCTAGTCATTTTTGAATGCCTTCCAGCCTGGCAGGGCTCATTTTCTGGCACTATACTTGACAGTGCTTCTCTACTATTCAGAGGGTTTTCAATGGCAAATTGTTTCAGTAGTGGGCTGCCGGGTCCTTCTCCTTAGTCTGTCTTAGTCTTGTAAGCTCCTTTGAAACCTGTCCACCAAGAGTGGCCCTGCTAGTATCTGAAATACCGGTGGCATAGCTTGCAACATCACAGCACCATGCCAGCCCCTAAAGCATGATAAGCTGACAGATAAGTGGAGGCTTTTACCTTTATAAGCCAATAAAATCCATCAATGGTTCTTAGTACCATCCAGTCAAGTCCAACTCATAGCAACCCTACGTGCAACAGAGTGAAACACTCCCCAACACTGTACCATGCCCAGCACTATGTCAGTGCTTCTCTGCTACTTACAGGGTTTTCAATGGCTGAAAGGTCTATCTCCCATTTTTGTGGTGTGAGGGATTGAACCCAGGGCCTCAGAGAGCCCAGAGCACTCTACTGCTACTTAAAATTAGTTTGTCTTCTAGGCAAGAGTCTTCAAAAGTGACTAGGAGTAAGCCAAAAAAAAATTAGAAAAACTCATTGAAAAAGTTAAAGCATTAAAAAGAAATGGGGTATCTTAGTCAGCTTTCCCTCACTATTACTAAATACTTGAGACAATTAGCTCATAGGGAAGGTTTATTTTGGCTCACAGAGTTAGAGTCTCCAATTCATGACCGGTGGACCTGTTATGTCAAATCTTCAGGGGGAAGGGCCTGATGGCAATGGGAGAACAAACCTACGAGCATCAGGAGCCAAGAAGCCAAAACGGCAAGTGAGGAGGGAGTCCTGTCCCACAAAATCCTCCTCCAGGGGCATCCCCTCAATGACCTGAAGTCCTCACACTTGTCCCTCTTCTAAAAGGTTGTCACGCTCCTTGATAGCACCAGCCTGGGGACCCACCCTGTAACTCATGGACTTCTGAAGGACATTCAAGATTTAAACAATAGCATGAGGTAAAATGAAACAACAAAAAGTAGGAAAATATGTCTAAAGAAAAGTTTAGTGGGTATAAATAATCATTATAAATAGGAACAAATAGGGTAAACAAAGGACTACTTACAAAAGATATTTAGTTATCTTTTCCAGATCTTTAGAGGAGTGATACTGTGGCATTATTCAATCTTATAAGTACAAGCATACTCAGAGTAAACCCCAGTAAGAGAAAATAAGAACTGTTGAAAAAAAGAACTTTTAGGGAAAAAAAGTCCAATTAAATTCTAATAGTGAACATGAAGGATAGGTCCACTATTTTGTCCATCAATAGGTACAATATAATTTCCCATGTGTTTCTCAACTCTTACTGACTTATTAAAATATATTCTTTATTCTAGGCACATTGTACTGGGCACAAGAAAACACATCTGCCTTCAAATTACTACTGGTGCAGAACTCAGATAAGGGTACATCACAGTGTGGTTAATTCTGGGATAACTGAAGAGACCTGTGTCAACTCTATGGTCCAAAGTCAATGGAGGTAGCACTGTGGGGACAGGCAATGTAAGGTGTCTTGATAGAAGGGTGCCTGGATTGTATGTTTAAGGAAGAAAGCAAGCTGTCAGTCAAAGGAGAAAATAAGTGCTAGGCAGAAAGAGCTAACCTAGAGAAATGAAGAATGTATGACTGATGTAGCTCTGGGGTCTCAAATGTGATTCCTGTATCATGACCTGCATTATGGCTCTCTGAAACTAGTTGGTCTTACGTATTGCCCCATAAGTCTACAAAAGGCCAAACCATCCCAGTCCAAATTAGGATCTAATGAAAAGTGTCTATTAGCCATGGCCTTCTACATTATGGCTTATAGTTAGATAAATGAATATGACAAGACACTCTTTAAAGATGCCTTGTAGATATCAGATCTTCCTATAGTGATTTTAAGAGGCAAATGAATAAGACATTGGTTTCCCTGGGATTTAGTTCATTTGCTTATATGAAGACCTATAGACCTAGCTGCATAAGAGCTATGCTCTGTTTATGGATCAAGTATGCAAATACTGTTAATTACATTTTCTACACCTTAATACATTGTACAATGGGCCCAAGCAGGGACTTGTCTCAAAGAGTACCTGATTATAAACAAATAACTGACTCTTATTTTTTAAAATAGAAACTGAAGCAACATTTATCTGTTCATGAATTTCCCTTCTTTATCAGTAGAATGACAGCATATACAGCTTGGTTTTCATTCTTCTCAGGCTTCTTATATGCTGATTACAACAATCTACGAAGTCTCATTATTATTTTATTTGCCCCCCTCTTTTACACCTATGTATTTGGAAGAGGGGAAGCTAAATGTCTTACTTCACAGAAGGATGTATACATTTAAAAGGCAGCTGCTATTTGTATAAAGACCTAGGCACAATCCATCTATCATCCACACAGAAAACAAAAACAAAACAAAACAAAACCTCTCCTTTGCAAATCTCAGAGATTGAAAATCTCATGATTTCCTTCAACAACTAATTCCTGTCATTATGATATTCTCACTTTTGGAAAACTTCCTCTTAGGTCTCACCCAAGCCAATCTTCATGGAAGTAACTTCATTGAGTTTTAGGGGAGAAGCAGGAAATACTCTATGAAGTAAGATTCAAAACTTGATCATTAGTTCTGTGGCTAAAAATATCTCTTCTACTAATTGTACCATATTTTGAAAACTTATAATCTATTGGTTGTATGGTACATCGTTACCTTGTAAATTATTAACAAGAATGTTTGCAAACAACTATGGCTTAATGCTTTATTAATTTTTAAACTTATTAAAAGAGTTTATAAGACTCACTTAGACATAGATTTTAATGGTATAATCCTCTTGTGGAAATTATAAATAAAATAAGTTCCTAATTCTCCTTCATGTTTAGAATACAACTTTTCTGAATGAATTATTTGACTCAGAATCATCAATGTCTATATTTGCCCATGTAGACATTTCCCACATAGACATTTTCTTTGTGCTGAAGAATTGGTGGTGCAATATTTTTTAAAACTGTGTTCTATGATCATTTTGGTGACTTTCTTCTAGGCCCTTGATATCTATATGTAAATTTTATTGTTGATACCTTTTCAATTTTATGAGAAAGTATGAATGGCAGATTATCAGACAATAAGTAGATGATATTTTTCTTTAAATGTTCATTAAACAAATCACCAAATTGATGCATTTATAACCCAATAATTAAATTTGATACCCATTATTAATAATACACATGACTGAAAGAAGTTGTGACTATATTGGCTCCTGTATAGACAATGACATGTCCATTGCCATGTCCAATGGTCTGTAGCCAGTAATAATTGAATGCTGATATCAATTGTTTCACAGATGTTAAGATGTGAAAGTTATGTGATGAAATACAGATATGCCAAATAAAACCCATTTATTCATTTATTTCATTTACTCTTTAAATCATTAATAGTTATGCTCATTGAACATCTACCAAGTGGCAGGCATTTGGAGAAGGGTCAGGAAGTAATGAAGTGGATGGACAGGGCTCTCTAATTAAGATATCTCGACTTGTGGATCTCTTAAAATTACACACCATTACATAATTTATGGCCTATTAGGAAACAGGGATTCCTACTTCTTATAAGACGTTTGTTGATTAAGAAAAGCCCCAGACGTTACAAAAGAAACATTCTATTATGCCAAGAAACCATCTGCCCCTAACAGGAGAAATAGTAAATGAAGAGGCTTCTGGAATAAATATAGACATTAATCTTGAATAATATTTACTTAAAGTAGAAGAATAGAGCAGACAAACTAGTCAGCCAAGGAATTCCTATGTCTGGACTGGGCTAAAGAGCACAGAAGTAGAGAGGACAATACTAGGTACCCCAGGGATGGCAAAGGACAGAAGGCAGGAAGCCATGAGTAGATTCCTTTGTCACAGGTAGATTCATCTGTTGAATGTTTTTATGACTCTCATGTTGTTGTTGTTGTTGTTAGGTGCCATTGAGTCAGGTCTGACTCAGTGACCCACATAGAGTTTTCAATGGCTGATTGTTTCAGGATTGCCTTAGGAGTGGGTTGCCACATCCTTCTCCCATTTTTGAGGTGCTGGAAATCGAAATGTGGGACCTCAGAGACTGCAGAGCAACAATCTACCAACTGAGCTAAATCCCAGCCCCTATGACTCCCATAGCATCCCAAATTCTAGAACTTGCCTAGACCAAGGGTATGGACCATTCAAACTCTACCCCATGCACATTACTGGATTCAGCTTTCCTGTATGTTTCCTGTATATCTCCCCTTTCACCCCCAAAATCATCAAATAGTAGCATTCAAAGGATCTTGAAGACATTAATAATTAATACCAATACAGGTTGTTTTAGAAAAAGAGAAAAACATTCCAGAGATAGAATGCAAACTGCTTAAGAATGCTCAGTTCTTTTCCTGTGATATATCTTCCTCTGATATTGGTGCTAATGGATAATTACACACCTAGGGTCTGCAGCCCCTGATTCAGAAACAGGTATCTCTGTCTCAGATGTTCCTCAAAACTATATCCTTTTTGTTGTTTACACTAGAAATAATAGTAGATTCCCATGGAAAAATAATTCTCACACACTGTAGCCCATTCAATTGAGCAACTTAAAACACACATGCACACAGAGTCGCACACACACTTCCTATTTATCAGGCATTGTGTTTGCCATTAGGTATTTGAAAGATAAAATCCTAATTCACTCCCTCTCAGAGATCCCGCTGCTCATTGAGAGAGGAAGGTATGGCAAAAGTTCATGCAATAATGAAGGCATGAAACAAGGTACTGTGCAGAGGAATCAAAAACGGTCTCCAAGAGGAGGACCTGTCTGCGAAAAGACTTGAGAAATAATTGGGAGATCGTGATATAAGAGAGAGAAAGTTTGGTAGAATCAACATCTCTGGATTTTGTCTGTCCAGGCACACTTCTTTGTGCCTCCAATAACAACTGATTTCCTGAAGATATCTGCCCCTTCTAAATTCTTGTCCACGGGGTTTACTCCAGCTCTGACCCAAAGCCATGTGTGCATCCCAGGTCTCACCCATCAGAACATCCCTTTGACTTGGTTACAGGACGGGTTTCATGATGGCTATTAAACTGATGCCATCACAATGAGACTTGAATCTGGGACCTCCAGTACAACACTGGAGAGAGGCAGTTTCCTTTTCTAATGGAGTCACCAATAGATTAGACTGTAGTATTGAGAATTGGAAGCCATTGTGTGAATATGAGGAAGAGCCTGTCTGAGAAAGGAACCATTTCAGGGGAAAACAGAACTGATAGCTGGAAAGAAAATCACCAATGCTTCATAAAATAGCTATAGTACATGGATCCAGCTGTGCCTAGAGATGTGATAAATTTATCCTGAAATTTCTAGTTGTGTGAGGTAAGAATTTTCCTTTCTTATTAAAGCCAGGTTGCATTTTTCTGTTGCCTGCATTTAAAAGACTCTAATGTCAGGTGGGGGTAGGCTATGCATGTAAAAAGGACCTAAAATGGAGGAGCTAAGGGACATTGTTATGGGCTGAATTGTGTTACTCTCAAATTCATATGTTAAAGTCTTAGCATTTAAGAATGGGTGTTCTTAGTACCTAAGAATGTGGCTGTATTTGGAAACAGGGTCATTAAAGATGGAATCCCAACAAATGAGATCATCAGGGTAGGACCTAATCCAATATGACTGGTTACCTTATAGAAAGAGATCAGGACACCTTTCACAGAAGGATAACCATGTGAAGATATAGGAAAAGCCAACTTCAAGCAAAGGAGAGAGAGCCTCACAAGAATCTAATCCTCCTAACACCATAATCCTTGATTTGTAGCCGCCAGACTTCCAGGAAATACAGGTATCCCTCAGTATCCATGAGGGGTTGATTCCAGGAACCCCCAGGATAACAAAATCCATGGATGTTCAAGTTCCTTATTTTATATGGCAAAGTTTTTGCATATAACCTATACATATCCTGCCAAATGTTTTAAATCATCCCTAGATTAAACTATGAAAATGCAACACCAATAATTATTATACTACATTATTTAGGGAAAAATGATAAGAAAAAAACTTATACATTTGGTATAGATATAATAATTTAAACATATTTTAAAATAATTTAAAAAATAATTTAAAATATATTTTAATCTGCAGTTGGCTGAATCCATGGAGCCAAACCTATGACAATGGAGGGTCAATTGTACATTCCTCTTGCTTAACCCACAGAGCCTGTGGTGCTTTGTTATGGTAACCCTAGTAAACCAATACAGGCAGGCTTCCAGGAGGAAAAATGGCCATAGATAAAGAAATAGGGTTGTCAAAGGGGTACATTTAGAAACAATAATACCTTGAAAACCAACACCATAAAATGCACAAAGCCAGGTATGGTGGCACATGCCTATAATCCTAGCACTTGGGAGGCTCAGGCAGGAAGATTAAGAATTTAAAGATCACCAGGGCTATATAGCTAGGGTTAAAAATAAAAAAGAGGGGGAGAAAGTGGAGGAGGAAAAAGAGGAGGAACTTGAGGAGAAAAGAAAACCATGAGATGTGGATAGGAAGTAGTATAAAGTATGTTGAAATGAATGCAAAAAAATAGAAAAGGGTTATATCACCTTCAGTGCATATTTTTTACGCTTCATTCTCTGTTTCATTATATGGAATCTTTTTGTCCATGATGGAGGACAAGTCATAGTGTTTAGCTTTTAGATGGTGTGACTTGAGTCTTCACATTCCTATTTATTTTGAAATACAACAGAAATCCACTTGTGCCAAATATGATCAACCTTTCCTGATAAGTTTATGGGCTGACCCTCATCCACAAGAGCCCCAACACAGAGATGTGCAGAGCCTGATAAGTCTGGCATTTTCAAGTTCGTCACTTCAAGTAACCTGGCTTCTAAGAAATGGGCTATTGTTGGTTTCTAATTCAAAATGGAACATGGCTTTATTTTTTATGTGTACAGCAGTGTTCTGATGAAACAAAGAATAGTCCAGCCTTTAAACAGTGATGACAACAAAGCCTCCATTCTTGAACCTTCAAAACTTCCCAGCCTCAAAGACGTACTCTTCCTTGTAACGGTAATGAAGTTCTTTGGCTTTGGGAATAGAAAGATGAAGAGTAAAAATGAGGTCCGAGTCAAAAGCTGCAGGAACAGAAAGAAGGAAGCTTGGATTTGAAAAAGAATTTTTAAAAATTCGATTTGTTTGCCCTTAGCCTGGGTGTGAGGACTCATTACCAACTAAATTCTACCTGTTTCATCTGGATTACACAAAGACAGAGCTACAGTCGGTGACTCGGGGGAACAAGTCTCCTATGTTATTTCTCACTCTCTACTTATTAAAGTCAGACCAATGCTATTTTCTCTGTACTGAATTCTATCAGAGACATTTTAAAGTGCTCTTTACTTGCTTGATAGAAAGCATTTGGGCATTGTTGAGGGTTTCCATGGATTTTTTTACTCATGCTATAAAAAACCATAAGGTTCTTTTTTTCTTTTTAAGGCAGCATTTCACTTCCTGCTATAATTGTTTATTAATGTTCAGATCACGCCATAAATTGTATCCTCCATATGAAGCTGTTATACAGACATTGGGAATTCTGCAGCATTAAAAAAATAGAAATTATGCTTCCTTTTGATACCCATTGATACTAGCTTTCAATCTTGGCTGAGATATTTTCTGTTGAGTCACTGTAAAAACAACTTCTAAATGGCCTTTATACTTAGGGGGAAAATGAAATCAAGTGCTTTTCTTATCGTATTAAGTGAATACATTATATGTTAACAAGCATTTTCTTATTTTTATAATGGAAAAATTGTTAAGCACAATTTCACTCTCCCTAATTGTAATAAAGCAGATTTGCTTTTAGACTGAAATATAATAAACTCGCTGCTAAACAGCAGTGAGCCCAAGGTGGGTTGAAATCCTAGTGAAAATGGTGATCTCCCCTCTTCACAAATGGATGTAACTTTATAGACCAGTCAGGGCTTTTTGCATTTCCTCCAAAATACATATGTCTAACTGGTTTCCTGATTGACTGTTGTAGACATTAAGCTATTAATGAAAAGAGAAGGAAAAAGAAAAAAAAAGGTCATTATTTTCTTGAAGCTCATGGTTTTACATACAATGATATATAGCCTTTTATTTTGAAATAAAATTTGAGTAAATATGCATGTGCAACCAGTCAGCTACAGTTACATTGACTTTTATTAATTTTTCAATTTAATTTAATTTTTTGGTACTAAGGGGTTGAGCCCTGGGCCTCCACACATTCTTTTGCAAGTGCTCTACCACTGGGGTGCATTCCCAGCCTACTAAAAAAATTTGATTTTTTATGCTGAGACAGGACCTCACTAAGTTACACTGGCTGTCTCTGGCCTCCAACCTGTGATTCTCCTGCCTCTGCCTCCCAAGTTGCTGGCATTACAGATGTGAGCTATCGTTCCCAGCATTATACTGACTTTTAAGAAAATATTTATCTAATTCCTATACAAACAGCAAGGTTAAGACTTTGAGTTCCATTTCCTTTATCAGGCCTTCTATCCTAGAACCTATAGTGAAGATCTCCCTCCCTGAAATTCTGGAATATTTACTGTTGCCTCCACTGATTTGGCACTTGTTAATTATAACTTTAGGGCACATGCCCTATCTGTCCAAGTAGCTGACTCTTCTTCACTGTAAGGACAATGTGTTGGAGTACTTCTTATCTATAGAACATAGAAAACTGCTTTACAAGGCTAGGTTTCCACATAGGATCTTGGATCCTGGTGGTAATGATGTAATACAGAAGAGCCATTGTTCAATGTACCCTGTGACAAGGGGGCAGCTTGAAAACTCTGTTGTAACCTACCAGAATTTTTGTATATCAAGAACTCAGCACATGTTTGATTCATTTTAAGCAATTTTTCTTCAGTACAACTAAACTAAAACTCAGGTTTGGAACTAACTCATTTTGTATTTCTAATACATATTTTCTCCTTCTAGCATGTTCTCATTCATTAAGCCCTTCTGTAAGTGGTTTTCTGTCCTAGATTTTTATCAATATTGTTATTGAAACTTAGTAAAGTGAAGAGGCCAAGGATCCAACCTAGATCCTAAATGCTAAAGTCTTTAAGGATGGGATCCAATATGATGCATTTTGAACATATCCATACTGATTCTAATGTGCAACTACATTGGAAAACTATTAAAAATCTTATTCAAAGACTATATTTGCTAATGGGTATCTTTTTATTGTCTTTTCTAATTTTTTTATAGAACTCATGCATTATTTAAATCCTGCAAGAAGTATGGTGTGTGAATGGAAAGGAGATCCAAAGGATATAATTTATATGTATATCTGTATATGTTTTAATTACCCACATTGTGCTGCAAAAGATTATAAACAAGTTTCAAAAAAATTATAGAATAAAATAAATAACTGAAGAAATAAATAATTGAAGGAAAATAAAAGTGAAAAATAAGTAATGACCAAAAGGCACAAAGGTAATCTTGGCAAACTGGGATACATACAGTCCTATTCAAAGATTAAGGTACACTGCAGATGTATTAAACCTATACTTTCTAGCAGCAAAAGCAAGGTGTGATGTATAGGTATTACACAATGTCCATACAATAAATTCACATCATTTTCCAGTCACTGATTGATTCACATAAAGAATACTATTAGCCATGATAGATAACATCCTCCTGAATTATTATATTACATGCAATAATGTATTTTAAGCCATTATTTCTTAAAGTTTCCATCAGTTTCATCTGCTTGCATGATGACAAATCACAACTTTGCAACAGCAATTCTACAAGGAACCAAAATGGTAAAATTATTCAGAAAAGAAAATTTTAGAGAATGAATGTCCTTCTAGTAGTCTTCCACCATTATTGTTTACTTACCACTATGTTTTAGATGATAATTTTAAGAAGTTTAATGTAGTATACACATAGCTAGGTGCTGTGGCACATACTTCTAATCCCAGTTACTTGGGAGGCTGAGGCAGATGGAAGGCGAGTTCAAATTCAGAGGCAGCCTGCACAACTTACATGTCTCAAAATAAAAAACGTAAAAAAGGGGCTAAGGGTTCAGCAAGAAAAAAAATTGGTATGCACCATGAGAACCAGGTCAGTTAATATTCTCTGTTGCTAATTCAGAGACAGATTCATCTGGATAGAAGGACAGCTATGATCTTTTCATTAAGAATAAAAAATATCCTAATTCTGATGCATGCTTGAGATGCCAATATGTCATTCCTAGTGGCAATTGAGAAAAGAAGGTTTCTCACAGTTGGGCTCATTCCTCCCTCTCAGGAATTAGTTTTTAAAACATCCAAGAATTGAGCTACACATCAATATTTTTCTTACATATAAAATGTCAGTGAATACTGTGCTTATTGTTCTTGTCAGCCTTCCAAATAGAAGTCCAGAGGCCATGGTCAACCTCAGCTTTCCTAAAATGTTGTTGTTGTTGTTGTTAGGTGCCATCGAGTCGGTATCCGACTCATAGCGACCCTCTGTACAACAGGAAACACTATTATCAGTGCTTCTCTGCTGTGCATAGGGTTTTCAATGGCAGATTGATTTTTGGGAGGGGGTTGCCAGGTCCTTCTCCCAAGCCTACAGTACCTGGTGTTCCCATGCGGTCTCCCATCCAGGTACTAACCAGGCCTGACCCTGCTTAGCTTCCGAGATCTGACGGGTTCGGATGCCACAAGGCTATGGCTGCAGGCTTTCCTACAATAGCCAGTCATTTTGCATACAGCTGTCTTCCCTAAGTACCTTTCATCTGAGAAGTTACACTGAAAATGCAGAGGTTGGGTGCACAGAGAAAATAAGTCATAAAGCAGAAAATTCCTGGAGAGTTGAGTTGCTGCCTCCCATCTCTCACTGTGTCCACGGCCATAAACGAATACATCTTTCTCCACGTGCAGAATGAGTGTTTTACTATCTTTTGCCATGTTGCTTAGAATTCGTGCTAAAATTAAACCTGGGAATGTCACTAAACTTTCTTGGTAGTGTATAAATGTTGGCTAATTGTGGTTCTATGTTTCCCTTGGATTCTTTAACAACCCTAGTATGAGGATTGCAGAGGAAAACTTGAAGTCTTAAGAATGAGTAGAGAGCAACGAGCCACAGGTGCACAGCCAAAGTAGAAAACCTTATGTCCCCTGATGGCACTCTTTTCCCAATCCCCACCCACCTAGCTCGGTCCTAGGTGTAAAGCTGAAAAACGATCACTTCAATAGGATAAGTCCCAAGCATTCTTTTCTTTGCTTTTCTTCTCCTTTGCCATACCCGGCCATATATGACGTCCTTCCTATATATGTCAGGGCTCCCAGGCAGCAGCCTTCACACCTGTCTTCCCCTTCATACTCACAGCTAGACTGTTAGCCTCAGAAAGGCAGGAACTGTGGCCATCGAGACCAGGCCTGCATCCCCAGACCCTTGTAAAGTGTGTGATATGCAGCAGACATTCAATAAAGAGCGGCTGTCAAGGTCTCAGTCCTTGATTCAAATTCTATTAGTATTATAAAACCCCATTTTCCAGATGTAGAAATGAAGAGTCCAAGATGTGATGTAATTTGCCTGAGGTGACAGAGCTGGGGTGTGAACCCAGGCCTGTTGAGCTGCCCCACTCTTACGCTCTATTCCATGCCCTCTATGTGATGAAGAAGCCCTCTGAGAACACGGATATTGCACCTGTAGCTTGGCGCTTCATGCCTTCCTTGTTATTTGCAGTGGAATGATCTGATAGGTTTCATACAAGGGAGCAGTAAAGCAGTAAAGGCAAATGAGCTCTGTCCTTGGTTGGGCTTATGAAATACACAGTTTTTTTTTAAAAAAAACATTATTTTAAATCGCTTATTATATCTTCCCGCACAGTTTTGGCATGTCCATAAATTTGGCTGTTAGCTTCCTTGTGATGGTAAGAAAATCTAACACTGTTGGCTCCAGGAATCATACCGTGTATAAAGTTCCAAACACAAAACAAAAGTCTAAGTTAAAGAAAGCATTTATTATTCTTGTACCAAGACCTCAGAGGTTTTTTTTTTTTTTTCCTTTTTCCCAGGAGCTTTAAGAAAGAAGTGTCATCCTGGACCTTTTCTACAGTAGTGACTTTTAAGGAAACATGTGTCAGAATCAGCTCCACATAGTTCAGAGGCCTTGGCAAGCATCTATCTGACCCAAGCCCTTGCCTTTCAGAGGTCTCGCCCATTTAGAGGTACGATTTTCCTCCGTATACACTCAAATCATATCTCCTTTGTGTGGAAAAATAAGATTTCATGCACAATCAAGTTTATCTACCTCCAATCAATAAAGGCATTAAAACAGATATAAAAGAAATACAGTTAACCAATTTAAATATTATTGAAAGTCTTGTAGAACTACAGATATGCTGAATGTGAAATTTCCTAGTTGAAAGGTGTGTTGAAAGCGGTTCAGGCAACACTAGAATGCTTTCAAACGATGCGCAGCCACTTATGAAAACTATTCAGGTGCTTCCCCTAATCTGAAAGGGAGTGCTTTTTCATAGCATTAGTTTTATAATGAGCCTTTTCAGGCAAATTTCAAAGGGTGCATGGTTCACATACTTTAAACTAAATTCACTCATAATTTAGCATCCCACAAAAGCTAATGCTTAATTGTCTCTAAAGAGGCTATAGAAGGAAAACATTTTCCTTATTCACAAACATGGAGCTAAACAGTGGGACTGCCTCCCATTAACACTCCTCCCTAATTTTCATAAGAACAATGGCTCTCTAAAGAGCAGGCCATGAAGCCACTGGGGACTCACATCCTAGGGGGGGCCAGGAGGTTGAAACTCACTGGCTTTGCATGATATTGCTGGCTACCCTGGGTTAGAACACCCTCAGGACTAGCACCTTCAATATGGAGGTGAGAAGGGATCGAGATGTGTAATCCATGTTAATGTGAGGTATCCAATAGCTTACCATAGGCTGAGTCTTGAACTAAATCATTTCAATTTTTTCAGATGTCACATTGAAGACAAAGGTGGGCCTGAATCATGCCTTGGTATTTTCAGTCGCATCATATGGTTGTGAAAGCTGGACATTGCAGAAAGGAGACAGGAGAAGAACTGATGCTTTTGAATTATAGTGCTGGAGATGAATATTGAATATGTCATGGACTGCCAAATGAACCAATAGATCTGTCCTAGAAGAAGTGCAACCAGAGTGCTCCTTGGAAGCAAGGATGGCTAGATTGTCTTGTGTATTTCAGACATGTAGTCAGGGGGTACCAATCCCTGGAGAAGGACATCATGTTTGGGAGAATGGGAGGTCAACGAAAAAAGGAAAACCCTCCACCAGATGGATTGACACAGTGTCTGCAGCAATGGGCTTCAACATAAATAAGATTGTGTGTGTGGCACAGAATCAGGAAGTTTTTTGTTTTGTTGTACATAAGGTCACTATGAGCAGACTTGACTCCATGGCACCTAACAGCAACTTAACTTCCTAAATCACACAGGGTTGTTGTTGTTAGGTGCTGTAGAGTCCAGGAGGTTGTAATTTGACAGATGATGTCAGCTATTACAATGGTCCATAGCATAGAAACCCTAGTAAAAATCAGAGGCTTGGCTTGGTAATTTTGGCTTCGCTACTTCCCATGTGACTTTGGACAAGTAAATTAAACTCTCCTGGCCTCAACTGCTTCATCTGTAAATCCAGTATAATAATAGAGTTGTTATTAGGTGTCACTGAGTCATGTCTGGCTCATAGCGATCCTCATAGGGTTTTCAATGGCTGATCATTGTCTCGGGAGTGGATTGCCATATCTTTCTCCCTTTTTTGCTGTGCTGGGAATCGAACTCGGGAATTCAGAGACTATAGAGCAGCGATCTACCAATTGAGCTAAATCCCAGCCATATAATAATAGTACAATGCTTATAGGACTGAAATGTCTGTTTTTCCTAATATGAATCTCAACTTTTATGATTCTTACTATTATTATTATTACATCATTACTGTCATATTCTGAGTGTCTTGGATAAATACAAACTTGTTTTCTCACTTTTATTCATTTTTCTCTCCTCTATGTGTGTATGTGTTTCAATTTGAGACACTTCTTAGTGAAATATTCAGATGCTCTATATTTCTTCCATTCTAGAACTTTCCCCAAGGTTTTTAGGCACAAATGCCTTTTGAGGTAGGGGTTCAGGTTAGGGAATCCTCTTACATATCCCTCAGAGGATAGTACATTAAACACAATGTTTTGAGGAAGCTCTTTTGGAAACCAAGAAAATATTTTGAACCTACCTAATCCTGAAACAAACTGGAAATATAAGGAAAGAAAAAAAAATGAAAGAAAAAAAATCCTACTCATAAACCTTTAAAAATGTCTAGTAATTTCCATAATTGTGACACTCGGCACAATTTGATAGTATCTTATATTGATTCTCAGATTTTAAGACAACAATCATTACATTATTATCCGCAGCCTAAGCAGTGCAGCATAACCTCCTAATTAGGATAAAAAACAGAGCCACGAGCAGCCCCAGCAAGTCACAACAAGTCAATATTTTTAATAAGGATTAATTAAAAAAAACTCTACAAGGTTGTATTAGAGGCAGTTCTGGCATGTCTATTGATTAACAGTTGGCATTACATCTCATAAAGGGCTCATTATGTAAAGCATCAATCTAAGTGCGAAGTTTTCCCCCTCTTAAATACTATTGATTTGTTTTGATGTGTTTTTTTAAGCACAGTTTGGGACCTGAGAAGATTGAGACTTGAGCCCTGCCATAGCCCTTGTCCATCACACCTAGGGACATCCATAGAAAGAGCCAAGGAGCTAATGTCTTCTCTTTCTCCTCACAGTGGGCCTCTTTCCAGCCTGGCACAGGAAACCTGCTTATCCACCTTGTCAACTAAAGGGATTCCTAATGGGCATCATCAACTCCCGGGCAGAGTGTTGGCTCCAGCTGGCATTCCCCTGAGGCAGGATTGAGGCATTTTTACTCTCTTGAAATGATTCTATGTCTACACATTCTGTACTTCTCTTTCTTTCATATATATGCGTGGGTATGTATATGTATGTATATTACATATGCATCTATAATATACATATAACATATGTATAATAATGCATATATAAAAATTCATATTTATATGCAAATAAACAGCAGTGCCATTTGGAAAGAACTCCATTGCCCTTCTGAGCACCACAGAGCTAGGAATCTGTGGAAGACCTCACAGCTCGGCCACAGGTGCCTGCAGCTCATGAATATGCAGCTCTGACATTTGAAACTCTTCAGCAGATTTCACAGCCCCTTTCTTCATTGACACCAATTCACTTCCTATCGCAAGGGTTTTCAAATAAACAATGTTCTTGGAAGCTGCTGCAAGTACTTCCTGAAGAATCTCAGTCCACACGTTTTAAAAGATCTCAGATTGATGCCCTCAATAATATTTTAAATACTGAGAGGCCTCAATTCTTTTATTAATAATAATAATTTCAAAGACCTGTGTGGTTGATGCTAGGTGGCAGTGCTGTGTAATTAAAAAATCCAAAGGATTCCACTAATATTTGTGATGCAGACCTCTTATTTTCCTACATACAATCATAAGGTATAATTATCAGTAAAATACATTAGGAAATCTTGGTCCCTTCTTAGAAATTCATTAAGAAGTCATGACAAAACCTTTACCATTTGAAGGTCAGTGTTTTTCAAAAAGAACCCAAAACTGGGTAAATCTAAGTATAAATGTTATGTATTTTTAAATGGCTAAATTAGGTAATGGAAATAATTTAGTATAAAATGCATTATTTAGAAAAAATAAACTATACGTTTCTATTATGTGTGAAATCATGCATATGCAATTTTAGGAAGCTTCTACCAGCAATTTGTTAATAATACACAATGGTAGAGAACCTGCTATCTGGATGTCACACTGTAGCACTGCCAGGAATCATTCATTCATTCATTTGTTCTATATACTGATGGACAGCCAATACATAGAAAATATAGTGTGAGGTATGATAGAGGAAACAAAGGTGCAAAATTTGTGATCCCCATACTCAAGGATATTGCACTGTAAATGAGGAAACTAAATAGCAGATATAAGATGTAAGATATATGTAAGTACTAAACTTGCAGCTGCGCACACAGCAGCTAGGACAAAATGACTCAAGGGACCAGGGCAAGCCTTCAGTGGAGAATGAAAAATTTTGAGACTTGACTATTCCTTTCTCGTCCTGGTGAAATCTCTTCCTCGTATGTGCTGAGGAAAAGAATACATCCAGTTACTTACCTCTGAACTGAATCCCTTCTCACAGCGTGGGTGGAAGCCATTCTGGGCTGGCTTTAGTTTGGAGTGGGAACATTCAAATGTGACCCCCTTAGTTTTCTATTTTGGACCTACATTTCAGGACATGTGTGCCATTTAACAAGGTACTTGAACTTTCTCTGTCATTACCCTGCTGCTAAACAAAGTAACACTGGGCCTACCTTCTATAATTTTGTAAGGGTTAGTGGTTACAAGCACTTTTTTGGTAGTAAAACAATGCTTTGAAATTAGATTATGGCAATGGTTGCACCAGTCTATAAATATGCTAGAAGTCATTTGATTATATATGTTAAAGCAGAGCTTCAAATCTGTGAAAATTTGGATTCAGGTTAGGGTACACTTTCAGTACGTTAAAATTTGGAGGGTTTGGGTTCCTTTGGGTTTAAAGCTTATGTATCAATAGTAGGGCTTCAAACTGAAATCAAACCCACACCCAAACCCTGAACCCATTCCAGTTTAAGCCCTTTAAAGAAATTTTCTGAACCCTAACTTGAACCTGAACTCTATGACAAATTGACTTAGGTTCAGCTTTTAATGTGTGTGTGTGTGTGTGTGTGTGTGTGTGTGTGTGTGTGTGTAATTAGCTATTTAAAAACTGATAAAAAATGCAAAAATTCATTCATCTAACTACACATAGGATTAAAATTTTGAACCCAAACCCAAATTGAATCCGAGCCCTCTAAATTTTATTGTTTTGAGTCTGCACCCTAACCTGAACCTAACTTTTCTGTAGCGTTTGAAGCCCAGCTTTTAACAAGTGATCTGTATGATATGTAATTTTTATGTTAGAAAAGCTATTAAAAAGAGATCGACGATACATGCATTCTATGATATATCCACACCACAGAATACTATGAAGTAATAGAAAGGAAGAAAGCATTTATACATCACAGAACAGTTAACACGTATAAAATGCCTTAGCCCATTGTATGCATTCCAAAAGTATTAGCTCACCTTGGGACCTTCAACCACAGGTGATATGACCTTAGGAAAATTACTTGGGACATTCATAAAGCCTCTTCTGTCTTCCACTTGTTTCTCTTTAATGTGAGACACCTGACTCCATACACTATGATTACTTTTGGTTGCAAAATTATTCTAGATCCCAAGACAAGTTTTTCTGGATCTTCCTGAATTCTTCCTCTAATGATTCCCCTGTCTACAGGACTCAGACTGGATATGGTTGTTACCTGGGAGCTGCTTGCCACTTTCAGTTGATGTGCTCATATTTTCTACCTAAATGTTCATCTTGTTATGCATTTTAAGGAGCTAAAGAACTTTTGATATGTAGAAAAAAGAGAAGGTATCATGGTATAAAACAGTAGTTGTCAATCCTGGCTTCATATCAGAGTCACCAACAGTATTTTTGTAAAACATATAAATAACTGCACTGTTGCTTACATCAATTAATTTTCAAACTCTTGTGGTTCCTAAAAATGGTTATTTTTCTAAAGCCTCTCCAGGGATTCCCATGCATCATGAGAGCTTTAAACCAGTACTAAGTAAGTGAGAGCAGAAGCAGTGTTCACTTCAAGTTATCAGGGAGGAGGCGGTGCTATTTGAACTATATCTTGAAACAGATCTAGAGATATAACAGGAAAAGAAAATTTCCAGAAAAGGCAATGCCTCTGTTTTCAACATATTCTATGAGATGAAGCATTCTTAGCGAGAACTGTAGAAATAATCTAGGAAGGAAATAGAAAGGAATACATTGTGAAGAGGAGGTAGGTAATAAAAATCCAGGCTAGGAGATTAGTAAGTGAAGGTACTTATCACTAAAGAAAGAAGAAGAAATATTGCTGTGGTTATACCACCAGGCAGTATGGGGAAAGCCACCTGACTAAGATCTATGTCTGTACATTAAAGTAAATTTGCCTACTGCTGTGTCTACTTCAGGGAATCTACCTTATTCACGCAGTGGGTACCTGAGCCTTCCCTCGTGTGTTCCATGTGATGCTATACACAATGTCCCTCTCCAGTCCAACCCCAGGGTCCATCCCTGCTAAACAAATCAGAATGCCAACACATTGCATTCAGTGTAGAATGGACAATATAAGGAGTGCAAAGAAGTAGGGAGGGATCTAGCAGAGGAAAGCAAGGATTGGAGAAGATGGGATGGGGAAGAGGGACAATGAGGAGGGATGAAGGGGGAGAGGCGAATCTCAATGTAAATGGTACAACTTCATGAGTATGTTGGGAAAATAGGAGAAGATTAAACCAAATAAGTATCAGAGTTTAACCACAGACTAGCCATAGGGCTCCATAAACTTTGTGGGTTGATGAAAGTGTTGCTAGAAGTGATGTAAAGGATGCAGAATGGAAAAAGCCAATGCTATATTACTCTGTGCCTGCAGACATAGCCCTGTGGCATCCGATCCCATCAGATCTCGGAAGCTAAGCAGGGTCGGGCCTGGTTAGTACCTGGATGGGAGACCGCCAGGAAACACCAGAAGCTGTAGGCTTGGGAGAAGGACCTGGCAACCCCCTCCCCAAAAATCAATCTGCCATTGAAAACCCTATGCACAGCAGAGAAGCACTGACAATAGTGTTTCCCCTGTTGTACAGAGGGTCGCTATGAGTCGGATACCGACTCGATGGCACCTAACAACAACAACAATATTACTCTGTACCCCATTATCTTTTACTAATAAAGGGAAAAAACAAACAACAACAACAAAATATAAAGCCATAACTGATGGGAAAAGTAAAGAGAAAACCCTAGGAATAGCATAGAAGCACTAAAAATACTGTTTCACCTGTTCTGTATAGGGTTGCTATGAGTTGGACACCAACTTGGCGGCACCTAACAACAATAACACCCTTAATATAAAAAGAACTCTACCAATTAGTGGTAAGTTGTTGCTGTTGTTAGGTGCCATTGAGTGGGTACCCAACTCATAGAGACCCTAATACAACAGGTGAAACACTACTGTCAGTGTTTTTCTGCTATTCACAGGGTTTTCAATGACTGATTGATATTTGGGACTGGGGTGGCAGGTTCTTCTCCTAAACCCATGGCACCTGATGTTCCTAGGAGGTCTCTCCTCCAAGTACTAACCAGACCCGACCCTGCTTAGCTTCTGAAATCTGATGGGAACAGTGGTATGGCTGCAGACCTGTAATCTAGTAGATACATGCAAAAGATAGTTTTAAGGGTACATATGACAGCACTGTTTAATAAAAATTGGAAAAAAAGAAGTTCCATATGTGTTTCTTTTCTGCTGTTAGAGAAATCAAGATGGTGGAGCATGTTGGTTACATAGTCAAATAGAAAACTGTGTGAGTTATACTGATATATAGACAAGGAACAAAACTTGCTAAGAGAAGAAAAGGATTAAAAGTTTACATTAAATGCCTCTGAATTGTAAGAAATAAGGTAGAATTCTGAATTATAATTTTCATTAGACCACAAAAGTGTTAATGTCTTTCTGGATTATTACCCGATTGTATAGTTTTCTCATGTCTATAGATCCTTCCTGACTGGGGCTTAGCTCAGTTGGTAGAGTGCCTGCTCTGCACTCTCTGAGGACCTGAGGTCAATCCCCTAGCACTGAAAAAATGGGAGAAGGATGTGGCAACCCACTCCAGAAAACAATCCCAAAATGGTCATTGAAAACCTTTTGGAGATCACTGAGTTGGACCCAACTAGACGGCACCTACCAACAACAACAGCATAGATCCTTCCAATAGTATTTTGTAAACAGCTAGCACCAGTTGAAAAGGATGATCATTAAATTTTCACAAATTTGTGTGATAACTAGTGGCTTGAAATTGGTCATGGTAGGAGTATTTGACCATGAGAACTGGCAGATGGTACAAATGAGGGTTCCCCAAATCCCAGAGTCAACTGTTAAACATTTACCATCACACCACTGCTTCAGGACACATTTGCCCATCTCAGGGACTGTTGTTGCTGTTGTTGTTGTCAGGTGCCATCAAGTCATGTTCCACTCATACCAACACTCAGAGGGTTTTCAATGGCTGATTGTTTTGGGATTACCTTGGGAGTGGCTTGTCACATCCTTCTCCCATTTTTGCGGTGGTGGGAATTGAGCCTGGGACATCAGAAAATGCACAGCATCTCTCTACCAATTGAACTAAACCCATAAAGACCATAATGTGAATATCTTCCCTTGAGATGACCAAATTTTTCCTTCCAAGTCAATCAACAATTTAATTCTACATCCCTTTATTCTGATACTTTTCACAAGAACCAATTATTCCACTTGTGTCCAAATAATCCTTCAAAAATTGCCTATGGTTGCCAATTTGGTACAAAATTTATCACCATCTTTGCAGTGGTTTTCAAACTCTAGTCCACATGCAGGTAATTTTCATATACATTGCAGTTTCCGAAGACTTCACATATTTCAAAATTGATACAATTCAGATAAATTTCCCCATAGGAAACCATTAGTAGCATGTATTTGTTTTATTTCTACTTTTAATTTTCTCTATATCCTTTCCAATATTTTATAGAAACCACTCTTCTAAATTAATAAGATAGTATAAAACAGTGTTTCTTAGATGTCCTTTATAAAACTATCACCACAAGCCATTTTCTTTCTTCATGTTAGTAATTTTAAGGGGTGTTTAAAACAGCAGCAACGGCACTATCATTTGCTATCTACTGAATGTTTTTGTCTCACATCTAATTCATACATTGAAACCTAATCACTCCTTGTGATGGTATTAGGAGGTGGAGCCTCTAGGAGGTACTGTGGTCATGAGGGCAGAGCTGTTACGATTGGAATTAGGGGCTCTATAAGATAGACCCCAGAGAGCTCCTTTGCCCTGTCCACTGTGTGAGAACAAAGAAAGACAACAGTCCTCTATAAACCAGGAAGCCAGACCCTACCAGACACCAGTCTTGGATTTTCCAGCCTCCCAAATCGTGAGAGATAAATTTCTGTTGTTTGTAAGCCACATAGTCTATAGTATTCTGTTACAGTGGCACAAATAAGACACCATTTAACGATTACCTAGATGGCATATATACAAAATACATAGCAATAGTGAACCTTAGCAATAATTACCAATATTATTTGCATATAAAAAATTAGTATGGTTTAATGACACAGAAAATAGCTAAAAAATTACCAACTAAAGTAGCTTAGCTGGTAGCAAAGTCTATTATTCATCTGGTCTGCCAGCTTTGAAATTGCAAATCTCAGCTGTAATTGTTTGTAATTTGGATGAATCATATTATTTCAAATTTTACATACAATAAACACTTCGTATATCTACACTGTATGATTTCAAATTCATATAAAAAAGCAATGCACTATAGTATCACATCTGTGGTACTTATTAAAGACGTATTTTCCTGGGCCTTACTCCTATGTACATATGGGTTTGTTGTTGCTATTGTTGTTTTAAAGTGACATCTAGTCAGGTCCAATTTATAGCGACCCAATGTAAAACAGAATGAAACACTCTCCTCCGATACTGTGCCATAGTGGGTAGAGAGCATTACTGACAAGAAATCCAGATAACACCAGAAAATTCTAGTGTGGGTGTTATACACGGTCCAATGATATATTGATCTAATTCCTGTTACCTTTTGAACATCAGGCTGAAAAATTCTTAAATGAAGGGCTTCAACTAATATAAAATGAAGCAGACTTATTTTATCCTATTAGGTTTACCTTTGTATAAACCAAATATACTGCAAAAATATTTCATACTTAGGGGAAGGGTTCAATAAGCCTTGGCACATCCATGAGCCTGAGGCCAGCCACCGCTTTGTACCTTATCAGTCTTAAAAAGCTCTACAGGGACCGTGTTGCATCTGAAAGATTCATGCCACACCTCATTTTCATCATGGACACAATAACCCCCATCTCTTCAAAGTCACTTAGCTGTGAATTTTCAAGAATACATCAAGTAGATTTTCTATGGGCCCATCTGTGCGGCACATTTATTTTCTGTGACTGTTTTGCTGAGCACAATGAAAACCTTGACTGCTAATGAATGGGGACCCAGATAATGGAAGGGCTGCTGTGCTGCCCGGTGCTGCTCTTGGTGAGAAAAGAATCCTTTTCACCTGGAGCCACAGCTGCAGGTTTGTTGATCTGTGACGATTTTCAAGAAAAGCCTTTCAGCTGAGCTGCTTCTCTTCTCTCCCATCTACTCCACTTGAAGAATAGCTTCAAATATGGTCTTCCTACCAAAGAAGCCACAAACCTAAAAGCACTCTTCTCTACTTTGTTTAAATGAACAGAACTTGGGGCTCCAATGAGACATAAACATCTGGAGTTATTAGAAAGAAGGGCTCTGGTGTGGAAGCATTATACATGTAGAAGGTAAGAACTTGGGCTTTGGAAACATGGCTAGTGTAGAGTTCAGTTTTGTCATCTGTAAAATGGGCTTAACAATAAAAGTTGCTGTGCAGGGTTGTTATGGGGAAAATAAGGTGAAACATATAAAAGAAAGTCATGGCAAATCTGTCAATATGTCATACACATGACATATTATATATATGACACCTATAATGCCTTGAGTAGGTGTCCAACTCAGTGACCCCATGTACAACAGGTGAAACACTATTGTTAGTGCTTCTCTGCTATTCGTAGGGTTTGCAATAGCTGATTTATTTTTGTGAGTGGGTTGCTGGGTCTGTTTCCCAAGCCTACAGCACCTGGTGTTCCCAGGCAGTCTCTCATCCAAGTACTAACCAGGCACGAACCTGGTTAGCTTCCAAGAACTGACAGAACCGGATGCCACAGTGTTGTGGCTGCAGGTATGTATGATATAGTAATATATAATCAACATAACCTCAGTTATCATTATTGCTGAGAAGAGAACATAATCTATAATGCTAAAGTCATTATGATCAATCAGTCTATGGATAGAGCTGCCAATAATAAGTTATTTTCTTGCAAGGTAGTAAATATAGAGGGAAATCCACTGTCCCCTGAGGCTACAGCTTTTGGGGTATGTCATAATTTATTAAATTTAGCATTTGTGCACAAACTAGTACTTGTCAGGTTATCTTATTGGTGAGAATGTAAAGAAATGCTACTCCTGAGCAAAGTACAGTTCATCATAGCATTGTGAATGATAAATACATTCCTAAGGGAACTCATATCATATTATGGGCTATTGTATTTGTTATGCCCAAATGTATTATAAATGGTTATTCTCTGAGTCCACATGTATATTTTGATGATGGATGATGATCAAATCAACTCATATAAAAATGTTTCTGATATTTGGAAGAGTCTTCTTAGAGTTATTTCAATATGATATTGTTGTTAGGTGCTGTCCAGTTGGTAGCCAACTCATAGTGACCCTAAGTACTACAGGTGAAATACTATTGTTAGTGCTTCTCTGCTATTCATAGGTTTTTCAATGGCTGATTGTTTTTTGGGAGTGGGTTGCTGGGTCCTTCTCCAAAACCTGCAGTATCTGGTGTTCCCAGGCTTTCTCCCATCCAAGTACTAACCAGGCCCTACCCTGTTAGCTTCTGAGATCTGACACCACAGTGCTATGGCTGCAGGCTACTTCAATATAGGATTTATAAACTATAAAATATTTTATCCTGGTCATTAAATAGTACCATTTTTAATCTTCTAAAATCTTAGTTAATTTGATAGTAGTTTCAAGTTAAACACAACAATCACTGTTTTTCACAAAGGCCAATGAAACTAAACAAAAAAATAGAATTATGAGAAAGATAGTGTATTTGAATAAGAAATAAATAGGTGACAAATAATGTATCAAAAAATAGACCAAGACTAGAACCTTACAGTCCTTCAGGGCTCAGAAGTTCTCCTTGGATCCTCTCAAGGACCATCTCTTTCACACAATTGTCATAGGTATCTGGGTATCCATTACTTAGCACAGTCACTTTGTTTAATCATTATTTACTTATCTGGGATTAGACGATGAAAATATGTTTTCATTTATTTCTTTGTCCCTGTTGTGCTTACAACAAAACCTTTTTCATGGTATTCCTCAAAACTACTGCTGCAAAGCTGAAGTGTGAGCTGTTGCATTGCTCTGACTTCATAGAATAATGTATGCAGAAGCAGGCATTTAAAAATATAATAAAAATGCCACAGGCTGGGTGCCATGGCACTCGTCCCAGCGACACGGGAAGCTGAAGCAGGAGGATCACAGGTTTGCGGGCAGAGGTAACCTGAGCAAGACCCTGCCTGAAGGGCAAAAAATAAAGGTAGGTCTGGAGACATGGCTCAGTTCAACCCCTGGGTTCAACCCCAGTCCTGAAAAAAAAAAAAATAGAAGCAGATTTGACAGCTCAAGAATGAGTATTAATTTGGGAAAAGAGAAGTTTCTTTTTATGTAGGACAAATATTTAATATATAGAACTGTGTTATTCAATATGATTGCATATTTCATGCATTCATGCATCCATTCATTCATTTCACCTATCACCACACGGTGGTTAGAAATGAACTTTGGTGTCAATGCCCTCTGTTCCAGTCCTACATTAACTGCTATCACCTAGGGATCCTGGACAAGTTACATTTCTGAACCTCAGATTACTAATTTGTAAAATAGGAATAACAGTAACAATAATAGCTAACTTATGAAGTTGTCATGTGGGTTAAATGAAAAAATCCCTATAGTGTACTAAGTATACTGAGCTATCAGTTTTATCTATTACAGGTTGAGCATCACTAACTTCACAATGTGAAATCTAAAATGCTTCAAAATCTGGAAATTTTTGAATACTGACATGATGTCACATTGAAATGACATCATGAAATGAAAATTTTCACACCTAACCTCATGTGATAGGTCATAGTCAAAACACACAAAACAATTTAAAATATTCTATAAAATTACCTTCAGGCTGTGTTCATACATGGTATATATGAAACATAAATGAAGTTCATGTTGAGACTTTGTGTCCCATCACCAAGGACTTTCATAACATATATGCAAATATTCCAATATATATATATATATATAAACATAGAAATCTGTGAAACTCCTATTCCCAAGCAAATTGGATAAGGGATATGCAACTGTGTATTTATAGCCTGTGTTCCTCACTACGTAGAATTCAAGATATGAAAACATGGTTCCTTTAGAACTCCTAGAAGTTTGTAATATACCAAGTAAGGAAGACATAAAGGAAGAAGTTAACAGTATATGATTAAATGTTAAATTAATTGAGTGACCACTGAGAACTGAAACAAGGGAAGAAAAGCATATGTTTATGGAACTTTATTAGCACCAGGCATTTCTCATACTACTTGATCTTACTTCTTACTGTTGTTTCTCTTTAGTAGGCAAGATTTCCCCTTGATCCTAAGGATTGTGAGACTTCAAATTCTCGTACTTCAACCAGTTGGATAAATGATGTGAGGAAAACAAATGATTTTACAAGAGTAGAAAATATTATAAAAATAAATCATCACCTGCCTTAAGTTAGAAACTTCATTCATTCCGTCACTATACATTGAAGAATAACAATGTTAGTAGAAATAGATGGGTTTTTTTGTCTCTCATATAACAGGAAAACTAAATATTTTATATACGTTCGCGTTTATTGCTTATAAGAGAAGCAGCAAGTAGGTATTATTATTCATTTAATTTTACATATAAGGGAAAGGAAATTCAAAGGAGTTAAACAGCTTGGCCAAAGTGCCAAGAGAATATGGCAGTCTGCCAAGGACTAAACGAGAGGAAATAAGAGTAGCCAAGAGGAAAGTTGAGCTGAAGGGCTCTACCTTTCCCATTCTCCCAGTTGACTCCCTCAGAAAACTAGATGGTGTATATTGACTCTTCCTTTCTACTCAAAGCTGAGAAAGTGCCACCAAGTAACTGGGGCCTCATACAGACTTAAAACTTGAATAGAAGAGGAAATCAAAGCAAGAGGGCTTCTAAGTGGTAGGAAATATGTTCCATTAAATGTGATGGTGGTCTGATGTGCTTTAGGATATCAGAAGCAATACACAAGGGACAAGTGATGTCTAAAGACAGACAAACCCAGACATGGCAATGCATTGATTTATCTTACAGTATACTGGTCTTAGAGGGAGAATGTTTGGCCAAGTGAGGCTAAGCAAAATCCATATAACTTTACATCTTCCTCAATAAAAACCCTTAAAAGAGTTTCAACTCATGCCAATACACTGAAATAAACAGACTCACAATCTAATTCCTAAGATGATATATGCATCCTCTGAGCCTTAAGAAAACATCGATTATGTCCATGTGGTTCTAGTGTTCTTTGGTGCACATGTGAATTATTTATTTTATAGCGCTTCTCACTTCGAAGTTAGCAGTATGAATTTATGAGACAATTCAATTGCTTTCTCCTCAGGATGTGGTACCTTAGAGAGAGTATTTTATGCTAAGTTTGTAAAGACTGAGCCATCTACTTTTAGCTTAGCGTGGTTAAAATAGCCATTAAGCCACATCAGTTTACCTTAGACAATCGTATTTCTGCAAAGAATAAATGTTTACTTGTCATGAATATCAGAGACAACATAAAACCCCTGAAAAGAATTGAGGATTTATGTATCACATCGCCTTTCTTTGTCTCTGACTCTATCCTTATTCCCGTCACACCTCTCTCTCTCTCTCTTTCTCTCTCTCTTTCTCTCTCTCTCTCACACACACACATACATACACACACACACACACACACAGACATACACATACACACACACACACAAACCCCTTTCCTAGAATTCCCATTTCTCATATAAGCTGATTACATATTATAAAATAACATAAATTCCTTCTTAAATGCAATGACAGGCTAAAATAAGAATACTTCAGTAGTCATGTATGCAACCCTTTATACTGCAAAAGCACCCTCATGCACACTGTCTTATTTTGTTGTTGTTGCTGTTGTTGTTAGCTGCCATGGAGTCTGTGTCTGACTCATAGCAACCTCTTGAACAACAGACAAAACACTATTGTCAGTGCTTCCCTGCTATTCATAGGGTTTTCAATGGCTGATTGATTTTTTGGGAGGGGTTGCCAGGTGTTTCTCCCAAGCCTACAGCACCTGGTATTCCCGGGTGGTCTCCCATCCAAGTACTAACCAGGCCCGACTCTGCTTAGCTTCTGAGATCTGATAGGATCAGATGCCACAGTGTGTGGCTGCCAGCCAAAAGTGTCGCCCAAGCTGTCCTGGAACTCCTGATCTTCCTGCCTCATCCCCCGCAGCTCCTTGATTACTGCTGTGCGCCACCATGACTGGCTTATTTTACTGCAAGGAACTTGAAGCACAAGGAAGGTCTGAGGATGCACCTCAGTAGTAGAGCACTTGCCTAGCCTAAGCAAGGCCTTGAGTTTGATCCCAGACATTGAAAAACAATCAAAACACAAAAACACAAGGAAATTGAGTTGATAGTGATGGGGAAGAGAACCTGACTAGAGAAGACTAAATACCTGTCAACATCTATGTACCACCAACTCCTCATTCCATGTCTGTGGACCTCATTTGGCTTGCTGGGGCATTTTGTGCACTGCATACAGGATTTTTAAAACTTGAGGTCCTTGTCATTTCTTTTAAAAGTTTCTTTGTAACAAATAAAATCCAGATTTCTAGCTCATTTTAAATCAGAAGATCTGATACCACTAGGCTTGTATTCTCTCAAGAGAGTAACTTGCAGAACTCAGTAAAATTGTACCTGCGTATTCTCTGTCACACTTGTGGCTTGCCCCCTCCATCTTGGCTGCCTCCTACGGGCCTCTGAATTTAGACTTCATGGATCATGTGTAACAAAGATTCTCAGTCTATGAAGAAATTCCACCAATGTCACACCATGGGTGAGTGGGAAACAGACTGAAATTAAACAATAAAAACTTTTGAAATAAAATAAACTTTGAGATTATTCAGACTCAATCCGGTTCATGATCAGGTATGGCAACATTCCAGGGAAACATTAAAAACACTTCCTTGAGTTTTTAAAATATGAAAATCTAATTATTATCTGGGCATAGTGGCTCATGCCTGTGATCCCAGCAAGTCAGGAAGCTGAGGCAGGAGGATCTCAGGTTCAAGGTCAGAGGCAGCCTGCATAACTTAGTGAGACCCTATTTCAAGATAAAAAATAAAAAATGGGCTAATGGTGCAGCCCAGTGTTAGAGCACTTGCAAAGTATGTCTGATGCTCTGTGTTCAACCCTCAAATACCACCAAATAATAATAATAATAATAACAACAACAACAACTACTACTACTACTACTACTACTACTACTACTATTGTTAATATACTAAACCTGCAGCAGTACCTGGAGCCTGCAGCAGTACCACTGTGGAGTCCAATCCTGTCAGATCTCTGAAGCTAAGCAGAGTTGAGCCTGGTTAATACTTAGATGGGAGACTACCTGGGAACACTAGGTGCTGTAGGCTTGGGAGAAGGACCCAACAATCCACTACCCCCCAAAAAACAATCTGCAATTGAAAAATCCATGAATAGCAGAGAAGTACTAATAAGAGTGTTTCACCTGTTGTACATAGAGTCGCTTTGAGTCAGATACCAACTTGACAGCACCTAACACCAACAACAAAGTAAATTGGTTTTCTTTTTCCAATAAAATGGTCATTCTAAAGCTTTATAAGGGTAGTACTCTTCCTTACGTGGTAACATCTTTCTCTCAAAGATTACTTTATTTATGTATTAATTTTTTATTTTTATTTGATGTGGTAATAATGATCTCAAATCATAGTAATGTTAGCTATAGTCACTGCTAATCAATTGTTTCAGCATGATTTTGACAGAAAAACGTGGGAAGTTTTTGAATGCTGCATAAATATAATTGGTATAAAAATCTTTCTAAACGTACGTCCAATAGAGTTAAAAATAAAAGAAATCTCTGATTACAGTGAAAAGATTGGGAAGCATTAATCTATCTTAATATCTCCTTTTACAGAAGAGAAAGCTGTGAACTAAATACAGTGAGTTATATATGATTGTTCAGTGGACAAATCTTAGAACAAAAGTTCTAATACGGCATCTGATCTATGTGTACAGGATCCACCCAGGTATCTTTCATGGGATTTGGGACATGCTTGGTTCACTGGAGCTGGTTTAAACATCGCTACATCAGCAGGGGATCAAATACCACCACAGGTCTCAGGGACCCAAACACCAGCAGCTCACAGCCCTTCCCTTCATGAGATCTTTCCTAGTGAAGAAAGCAGGTAGGAAGGACGAAATGAGGTATCTGTGTGCCATGACAAGTAGGGGGCAGAAGAGGAAGATGAAAGAGAACAAAAAAGGTCAGGAAGCATTTTTGAAGGTGTTGGCATTGCTGATGAATTCAGTGTCCAATAGGGTAAAGTTTGGGGAGACTGAAGTCTAGGTGAGGCAGGGTAGTTGAGTAAGTGGTTCTGGTAGGGAGAATTTGCCCCTATTACCATCTGGTATCCTATTTGTGACTATGTTATATGACAGATGCAATTAATATTACTAATTATTTGGCCTTAAAGAAGAGAGATTATCCTGCATAATATTGGCATCTCCAAAGTCAATATACTGACACTTAAAAGTAGAATTTTCTCTTGGCGAAGAGCAGTAGAAAAAGTGAAAGAAAAGTGTCAGAATAGGAAGTTGAGAAGCTTGCAAGAAAAAGAAGGACTTAACCTGTCATTGTGTCAAAGACATGGGAACCTCAGTCCCACAAACACAAGGATTTACATCCAAAAACAATGACCCAAACACGTGAATGAGCCTGGAAGAAGATTTTTCCCCAGAGTTCTTGAAAGGAATGCACCTTTGGTGAGGTCTTGCTTTTATTCTTTAGAGACTCTAATCAGAGAACCAGGTTGAGCTACATTCACCCATGAAAACAACAGCATAATAAACAGGCATTATTCTCAGCCACTAAACATGTGCTATTTGTTAGTCAGCAATAGAAAACTAATATGCATCTTGGATAAGAGGTTGGGGAGGACAATGAACATTATTCCTCATCCTTCCCAACAACTTCCAGTTCAAATTTCCAAATGGAAGTGGATCTATCAGCAAGTGTGATATGTCAGTTGAAAATCAATATTTGTATTTAATATGGAGGTAGAAGTTAGAAGAAAGAAGAATTGTTATTGAAAGACAAGGGGAAAAAAAGACATTTAGTGGAACGATTTCCCACAAATCAGGCATTGTATGAGGTGTTTTGCATTATCATTTAACAATGATGCCAAAGCAGTAGGACAAATATATCATTATCCCCATTTCACAGATGAGAAGACTCTGACTCCTGGTTAGGAGTGAAAGGCTGACAAGTAATTGGTGACAAAGCCAGGACAAACTTTCCTATCTCTCTGATGGGTAATTTCCTGAGGTTCCCTTGTAACAGATGCAAGAGGTCTGTTATTGAGATCAGTTGTCTATATTTATGTGTACATGGCCCAAATTGTTACTTCAGAGGGCCTGCTTGGAATGACAACTCTTGAGCTTTTGAAGAAACATTTTTGGCAACAAGGGCTGTAATCTGTAAGACTCAGTTCCCCCTGGGTGATTGTTCCATTCTCTCTGACATAATGTCCTCAAACAAGGACACGGATTTCCACTGGCACCACCGTACATTTGACTGTTGAAGCATATGGCGACTGATGCTGAAGATGTGGCTTTTCTGAGTTCTAGAATTAAGACTGGCAATCCTAAATGGGATTCCGCTGAGGCTGTCTACGCGTTTCTGATTCCTGCAGCGGGGGGTGAGCCTCTTCTGGCATCTGCTCAGGAAATCTGTGCAATTTCATCTGGAGAGCCTAGCACATCTCTTCACCTCTGGTCCATCCTGCTCCACTGTGGTTTCTCCACATTCATCTTCCCATTGATTTGTCTCTTCTCATTCCAAACAGCTTGGATGGCACTGCTTCAATTAGTTTCTTTGGGAAATTATTCTGTTGTCTAATGGACCCTACTATTAATTTTATTTTCTAAGTTATTCCACCCTCCTCTTTTATCCTCCCTAGTTTCAGGCCATTATTCTGTATTTTTTCAGTTGCAGTTAATCATCATTTTTTTTCCTTTCTAAGGCCTCATAGTAATCTCTAATAGCAGCAAATATTTACAGAGAATATAACATCCACAATGAAGAAAATGGGGTGCAAAATATTTGTATTAGCTCTCCCTCCTTCCATTGTAAATATTACCTCTCCACATCATTATTTAAAAATGGCAGATTCTTTTTTTCTTGGATTTCATAATTCATTACATTTTTATAATGCATCCACATTTCATCTCTCCCCTTTTGTCTAGCCTCTCTCCTTCCCTCTTTTTTCAGTTTTCTTCCTTTCCTCTTCCTTTTCCTCTGCTTTTTATTTATTTCTCTTTTTGTCTTCCTGTCTTTCCCTTATTATGTAAGGTTTATTGGTTGCATCTGGCCTACCAAAGCAATTAAAATTGGATATATTTTAGAAAATATAACAAAACATAAAAAAGAATAGTTGAGTGTCCAGTATCATAAACACAAAGATAACAACTAGCAATATTTTGCTCCAGTCCTGTCACGATAGCATGATAGTTTAACCCACTGAGGACTCCATGGAAGTTATTTAGGTGGAGTCCCTAGTCTTTACCTTTTTAACATGCAAAGGGTTTTGCCTCCTTCTTGTCTTAGTTGATATAAGTTATGAATTTTTACAATACTCCAAGGAAAACATGTTTGCTTAAGTCAGGGGAGATGAAGGCTTACTTCCATTCAAGGAATGGTCGTTAAACTCTACTGTCAAATGTGAGCATGGGGTCAGTTCTTGAAGTTCCGTTATGTTAGAAGGGAGAGTATTACAGAGAGAGATTGTGGCATGAGACAAAGAGGTACAGATGTGGATCAGTGGAATCCACACTGGAATCACACTGAGCTTGTGCCCACTGGGCTTGTGCCCACGTCCCTGGGCATAAAGTGTAGCACAAATGATGCGCTGAGAATGGAGACTCGGAGTTTCTGTTTGCTATTGATTGTGAGGACCTTGAATAGCAAGGTAAGAAATGCAGGGAAGTAAGAGCCCTTTATGGTTTCAAGCAGGCAAAGAACATAATCCAAACTGCACTTTGGAAAATTATTCAAGGAATACAGGGAAGCAATAGTGTAGGGTGGCAAGAATGTGGTTTTGAATTTGATTGATGCAGACCGAAGGTCCAATTTCTCTCTATATAAGATGTGTGTGGCATTTGGTGAATTACTTATCACTATGCTTCAGGTTCCTCCTCTATAAAATATGGATAGTAATACTTATTACACAGGATTTGTCTTTGTTCAGGCTTCTGCAAGCATCAGCTGAGAGGATTCATGTGTAAGTGATGTATGAAGGAAGCGGTCCTACTACAGACCTGTATGGACACAGGGAGAGGGAGATGGGGTGGCCCAAGCAAGATGCCATCCCAATGTCCACATAGATCAGCTTCAACCTCATCCTCCCAGGTGACTCTGGAGTGTAAGTCGTGGCTCAGAGATGTCCCGATCTGTGACAAGGGAACTGGAGTTTTTGTGCTTCTAGAACCCATGCCTATGTGACTGGGAAAATCATGGGGTCACTGGCTAGACTATGCCTGTCAAGAGGCAGGGTTTTGAGAGTGGGCACAAGAGGATAAATTCCACTATGGACATGAGTCCCCAAAAAGGAAAACTGGCACATGAAGAAGAGACATCACTTCCTCCCATAGACTACCTAAACAGAAACACAAGATTGGTTTTAGTGGGATGAGAAGTATAAAACATCATGACTCGTCTTTTAAATCTCTTCACTTCTCCTGAAGAGAAGAATGAATCCTGGGCAAAGCAGGCTTTCTGCTGAGCAAGGTGACAGAATGGTGGTACAGAGTGGGTATGTTCAGAGAGGGGTAGTAGGCTGAAGAAAGAAAATGTAAGGAAGGACAGATCTGAGGGGAAATTCAGGGAAGAGACCAGGAAGTATAACTAGAGATGCTGGAGAAAGACACAGAGGGAGAATCAGAAAGGGTTTGAGAAAATCAAAGAAGGCTGCAAGTACAGCTGAGAAAAAAGGAAACTTGGGAGAAATCTTTAACAGAATTGCTCAGGGAGTTCTGCTGTGTGTCGTTTCTTCTCACGAAAAGCCAGGAAAAGCTACGTCTCTAACAGGCTTCTCTTCAGGAGTGTTGGTGGGGCCTGTGTGAGTGCATGCCATAGGGGGCTGGATCTATGTGATACCAGGCCTCCCTTTGGGCTTCTACCTTGAAGCTGATCATATGAGGGCTGCACAAGAAACCCCTCCACTGTAGGAGAATGCTAAGCATCATCTCAGGAAGCAAGTGTTCCAGGCAGGAGGAAATAACCCAGAGTGGAGCAGGGACGAAACAGTGGGAACAGAAAGAACACTGCATCTGAGCTCAATTATATCAGTCAGCCAATCAGTGCTCCAAGGCACTGCATATTATTCATAGTAAAAGTTAAGACAAAAAAGAAAATGGGGACTAATCATAAAAAAGCTTAATCATGAAAACAGAGCACACGCATCTCTAAACAAAGAGCCCTCAGAGCCAATCACCAGCTCAAAAATGAGAGATGTACAGTACAGTTGTAAACTGGCTGCAGCATCAGGAAAAAATCCTGAGTTAATCAGAAGGCATTCTTTCTATACAGTAAGCTGGTACCCATTACAATCCACTGTGCTAATGACCATTACTCAAGATGACAACATCGTAACTAAAATCACCATTTGTTCAAGTTAATTTCTTAAAGATCTGTGATTTTCCTCCATTACATTTAATATTTATGAATCCTAACTCACTGGAACTTCTCTATTTTCGGGTTATTACCATTCATTTTCAAGATGTAAAATGGGAGGTCATTATAGTCGGACTTTTCCTTTTTCTTTTTCATTTACCTAGCATTACATCTTTAAAATGCAATATAATTCCAATCAAATGCTTGGCATACAATAACAGTTTTACCTTTACTTGAATATTATGTTACTGGGAACAAAATTCAGGTCCCATTAACTTTGCCTGATACATATCAGCATTTCTCACTTTAAGCAGTAGGCACTTTCGAACAAATCTGGCTAAAAAGTGAGTACTTTATGTAGGAAAATCCTGATTTCACTCTGACTACTATTGTAAGAGAAGAAAAAAATACTCAAAGGAAATTGAAAACCACTGGCAAGGAAGAGATGAAGTTGGCAGGTGGGTTAGTGATATGCTGGGTACAATGTTCTGTGTTCTCTTTCCTCATTCCCTGGAATTTCTTTTTTTGTTTCCGAATTCCTTGGGGATATGATATTCATGGTTCTTGGAACCCAGTGCCTTTCGACTTTTTGTGGGTACTTATGCAAATGAAATTGGTGTGGCTTGCCAATGGCTTCTATAATCAAACAAATGAGACATTCTTTAATTTTGCAGAGCTTCGGATTGTGAAAAGGAAACATATAACCTGTGAGAGAAAGTATTTAAAACAGAAATCTCTAAAATGTAGGCTGTTGGAGTTGTGGCTAGATTGCCTGTGTACTCATTCTCATGCATGTCGTTCACTGGTATAATGGTGATATCAACATTTAATTGAATGCATTCAGCAAAAGGGGCCATTTAAATCTACTCTAAAAGATCCTGTGCTTATAGCGGTATCCCTGTGGCATCTGATCTCATCAGATCTTGGAAGCTAAGCAGGGTTGGGCTGGTTAATACTTGGATGGGAGACTGCCTGGGAACACCAGGTGCTGTAGGCTTGGGAGACAGACCCGGCAACCCACTCCCCCAAAAACAATCAACGATTGAAAACCCTGTGAACAACAGAGAAGCACTGACAATAGTGTTTCCCCTGCACTCAGGGTCCCTATGAGTCGGATACCGACTTGATGGCACCTAACAACAACAACGGGGCTGGGATTTGGCTCAGTTGGTAGAGTGCCACGCTGCAGTCTCTGAGGTCCTGAGTTCAATTCCCAGCACCGCAAAAGTGGGAGAAGGACGTGGCAACCCACTCCCAAGGCAATCCCCAAACAGTCAGCCATTGAAAACCCTACGAGGGTCGCTATGAGTCGGATACTGACTCAAGGACACCTGACAACAACAACAACAACAACAACAACAACAACAACAACAAAAGATCCTATATATTGATGGAAGAGTTGGCTTAGACCCGGGTTCTGGATAATGCTTTCCTACCCCCTTCATTTCCCCAAATTAGAGAACAATTTTCTTGGAAAGAAAATTCTGGAAAAGCTTCTCTATCACTGCCCTTGGACACTCTGTGCATATAGATGCCAAAAGAGGAGGACAGGGAGGGAGCAAGGGAGGGAGAGAGCAAGCCAGAAGCAAGCTAGAGAGACAGAATAGAGTACAAAACAATGCAATGAAATGATGACAAAAATAAAGGCTAACTGAAAAGTGAAAGGCTCTGCTCAGATTGAACTAATAAGGAATGGTCTGTCATACTGGGAAAATGAGCTGAAAAGATCTCTCACTGGGCATAAACTCCCACCGTCACTGTAAAAAAAAATAAATATGAAAGACAAAACCCAGGCAAACTTAACGCCAGTTTCAATTTCAAATTAAATGGTTTGTCTTTGTAGAATTCACACAAAGGAAAAATACGGAGGGGGTACATTTCTGTTTTACTCCCTTTGAATTAGTGAAAAGATTCAACTTTTGCCTTCAGCTGGCTCATCATCATCAGAGGCAGTGGATGGTGGGGAAAATGATGGTTGGTGTAACCCAGGCTTACAAGGCAGTGTCTCAAAATACCACCCCTTACTAGGCCAGTAGTGGATACCCTCTTCCTGCTAAGTGTTGGTACAAAGGAAAAAAATATATATATCTTAATCTGAGTATAATTTACACACCACAGACAAGGTAGGGATGGAGCTATTTTTAGGACAGCCTGAGAAAAAGCCAAACAAACCAATCCCATTTATAACAGGAAATAAATGGGAGGGGTCGTCTCTAGTCTCTTCTTTGAAGAAGCTCATGTTATAATATAAGGAGTTATTTGAAAACCAGTTGAGGAATATGTCAAAAAGAAGTAAGGAATGCCTTACTAACCCCTCTTCCAGTGCACTTGCATGGGTTCAGCTTGGCGTGACTTCAGCCATCTTGAATTGTAACTGCCATGATTGCCCCAGCTGAACCTTAGTTGGGTTGTTCTGCAGAATTTCCCAGTAAACTATAAATGGACAAAACCATTAGAGTGGTGTGTGGAGCACTGTAACTATGGATGTAATGGATTCTGATATTGGCTTAATATAAATCAAGTGCATTCTGATTTGAATGATGTCAATTTTGTATCTATCTATCTATCTACCTATCTATCGATCTATCTATTTATCTGTGTATCTCCCTTCTTTTGACCCAAGTTATGGGGATCTACTGGGTCTCACTGATACCTAAGACCATGCTTCCATCCGTAGGTCACCAATACCTTGCCCAGCATGCATTCCTGGATTTGTCTGCCTCTCTCTGCCCACAGCACCCTGGGCCAGTTCTACTCCGAGACTGAGGTGTCCCAGAGAAAAGCTTATTTCGTGAAGGGGGAAAATGTAAAGTGAGGGAAAAGTGAGCACTCCGATTAGGCCAGTAGAAATAATAGCAAATCCTGAGACAGATTACACAGAGAAAGCCAGCTGTCACAGCAACTGCACTCCTGAAAATGAAAGAGAGTCATGCAGATGGGAGGCAGATCGGGGAATGAGAGGGGCTGAGAAACGTGGAGGGAGAAAGCCTCTGAAGGTGTCGGGCCTCGGAAACTCAGTGGATCATGGGAACAAGAACCAAGAATGGTGGCCTAGAAGTTAATTGTGAACTTGAGCCTTCCTTCCGGCAGGAAGAGGGGAAAGCCAGCCACGAGAAGGTATAAACTGAACCAGCAGATAGCAGGCCGATTAGAAGAGAAACATATTACTCTCCATGCAACTGAAAGTATTCACACATCTTTATGTTCACAGTCCTTTAAACACAGAGCAACTCAGTAAATTCTTATTTATGTGATGCCATCAGTGCTCGTGGTACGGGATCGCTTTCTTCTTTTGTTTATAGGCAGAAGGGGACACAAGGCGTGCGATTTTTGTTCTTTCATATCAGCTAGCAACTGCCCTTTGAGCTGCAGCATTAAGATGGGAATTGAAGGATTTTGACAGTTTTACTATACATCTTATTATTCACAAAGACTCAGAATCTTAAAACGGGTTCTTTGTTTCAAATCAGGCATCTATTGATTAACCGTGAGATGGAGCAAAGCTCACCAGGGGCTGAGGTGGGGTATACACTATGGAATTAGGACAGTTAAACACTGAAATCGATCCTCCTTTTCTCCTGCCACTGTTGCTGTAGCAAGCAGCTTCTCTAAGCTATTAATTTTATTATTAGCACACCTGGAGGCTTCGCTTCCCTCAGGGAAAAGCAATTCAACTGTGTGTGCTACAAGGCGAGTGGCGGATGATCAATGACACAGCTGCGACTGGACAGGGAGTAGCGGCCCATCCCCACCTATTTGAAACTTGAGGTTGATCTTGTAAAACGACGGACGCAGAATAACATGTTTCAGATCTGTTCCCACAGCTTGCGCTCTTCAGGCAAACCCTGGTGACCAAGGACTTGCTTTTGTTCATTCTGAATGGTTCTAGTATTCTTTTGGCCACTTCTTTACTTTGTGGGCCCCTGCCAGCCACTGGCCCCAGTGCACTTCTTACATACATGGGGAAAGGAAGAATTGGGGATCACACCTAAATCAGAAGCTGCGAAGAGACTACTCAAGGCTTAACCCTCTTTTGTGATGCATTCGCTTGGCCCATGTTGGTCCTGTGAACTTGAATCCACACTTGGGCACTGTTTGAAAGCAAAGGAGTGGGCAATTTCCAGAAGGCAGGGTGTTTCATGCAAGCATCTAGATATCTGGTGTCCTAGTGAAATGTCAGACAGCCTGGGTCTCTACACACTTTGTGCAATGGACAGGAATGGAGGCGTGGCCGGCCCCTTCAGGGAGCAAATGTGCTCTGCAGTTCCCCAAATCCTTGCTCCTCCCACGTCACCTGGGAAGGCTGCCTGCTCTGTCCTTGGGCAGTTTCGGTTGCAGTGTCTGGTGCAGAGGGCTGTCATAGTTTCAGCCATCTGGGAATATTCGAATGCAAGTCACTCCCTTCTCAGATGCCTTTCATTCTCTGCCTTCCTTGTTTTTTACCTTTGCTCTTTTTCTCTCCCTCGTACTTTCCACATATATGTGTATATATGCGCACCCAGAAAATAGAGATAAGGGATATCTATATATGTGCACTTCATACTCCAAAAAGTGCTTTACGTTTTATAAACAGTACACATTATAACAGAGAACATGGAATGAGGATTTATATGTGAAAGCTGAAGTCACTAATTTAAAAATGCCCAGCTAGGCACATGGTACATGCCTGTAATCTCTGCAGCTCTGAAGGCTGAGGCAGGAGGATTGCTGGTTCAAGGCCAAAGGCAGCCTGCACACAATTTGGTAAGACTCTGTCAAAAAACAAACAAACAAACAAACAAACAAAAAACAGAAACAAAAAATGAAGGAAAGGAGAAAGAAAGAAAGAAGGAAAGGAAGAACACAAAGAAAAAAAGAAAGGAGGGAAGGAAGGAAGGAAGGAAGGAGTTAAAATGGGGCCACGGAGGACCTTTGTGGTACAGCACTTGCCTAGCATGCCCAGTACTGGCAGAAAAAAAAAAAATGTCCAGATGATAGAGTTGAGGCCACTTGGTTCATGCTCATATGGAAAAATAATTATCTGTTCTTATGTATAGTACTGAATTAGTTTCCAGAACACAGTTTATTTATTGTTCTTGTCCAAGATCCGATGCTCTGTATTGGCCAGTTACAGGGTAAGTGCAGCTTATAATGAAGAGCAAGTTTGCTCACAAACAACAAATATGCTGAGTTCAACAAGCCCCAGGCTAAAGTGAGAGGAAGGCCTTAGGCCCTTACAATCCAATTTCTGTACTCTGCAAGATGACCCACATTCCTTAACAAACGTGATTGAACCTGCACTGCCCGCTAGGCTCTGTTCCAGGAACAAGGGGCACAGGTTATGTGGGCTTCCTCCCCAGTCCTATCACTGTGAGGAATCCACAGGATCCACCTATGACTTCCAGCAGAACCAAGCTGAGGAAGGGGCACACTGTGGAATGAGAGCTATGTGGATTTGGGACTTTGTTTGGCCTCTTACTAACTGCGCGTCTGTGTATCTCTGTGCCTGGTCCTTTCAACCCTCTGAGTTTATATACCTCAGTTCTCACAAAAATCACGAGTGGGAAAGGTCCTAACAATGCCCATCTCTAGTACAACAGTACCAAAGAACAAACTCCCCTTCCTCAGCGACTCTGTGTGAATCTAACTGGATTTGCTGCCCATGTCACCATTCAGGATCCCAGAGGCACGTGCTAAGACATGCAGGGGACACAAGAGGGGTTTGAGTTATAAGCTTACATACATTAATCCAGATTTTGCAGTCAAGATTTATGCATTTGTATATGTATAAATCTAACATTAGAACTAGTAAATGAAGCCAGGTGCCATGGCATACACTTGTAGTCCCAGATACTTAGGGGAGACTGAGGCAGGAGGATGACAAGTTTGAGGCCAGAGGCAGCATGCTGAACTTAGTGAGACTATATTCCAAAATAAAAAAATAAAATAAAAATGGAGCTGGGGTACAGCTCAATGATAGAGCACTTGCCTAGCATTTGCCAGGCCCTGGGATCAACTGCCCAGTACTGGAAAAAAAAACAAAAAACAAAGTAAATGAATAATAATCAGGTGCAAGGGATAGGGAGCTGGTACAGGTACAGGGCATATGGTAGAAGACTAATCATCATTGCATTGGAGTGACAATTATATGAGAGTTCACTTCATTTGACCACCTTATTTTGAATACATTTAAACATTTTTATACCTGCAGCTGTACCACTGTGGCATCCAATCCTGTCAGGTCTCAGAGGCTAAGCAGGGTCAGGCCTGGTTAGTACTTGGATGGGAGACCACCTGAGAACACCATGTGCTATAGACTTGGGAGAAGGACCTGGTCACCCACTCCCAAAAATCAATCAGCCATTGAAAACCCTATGCATAGCAGAGAAGCACTGACAATAGTGTTTTGCTTGTTGTATATAGAGTCCCTATGAGTCAGACACTGACTCCATGGCACCTAACAACAGATATTTTTATAATAATAATTTTTAAATGTTAAAAAATTGGTATTCAAATATAGGTGTGCAGATCAGGCTGTGAAAACCTAACAAAAAAGAACCTATAGAGAGTCCTTTATGAAATTAAATTTATTCTTCATTCAAATTAAAGGAATTTTAAGTGCATTTTATTACTTTTTAGTATTAAGACATCCAAGCTTATATTAAATAATAATAACATTAATAAAAACAGCTACCATTTATCAAAAATAAACTTTCAGCCTGATTTTGTAACTAAAGCTTTACTGGAACACAATAAATTTTATTTAAAAATCTACATATTAAAAATTTTTTATTGGAAATTTTAATGTACAACTTAATGTGTTTCATTCTGACATGTATTTATTTCCTTGTGACATTTCCATATATGCCTTTCATTGTACATTGCACACATAACCTCCCCCTTATCCTCTTGTGCCCCTCCTCACCCATCTCTCACCCCCCCAACACACCAATGGCCTCCTTTCCACTTCTATGTCTTTTTATGGGAATATTTTTCTATACCCATGCATCCCGATTATGATTTAAGTCCAAACTTTTTTCTATAGTGATCTATCTTTTTACATTGTCAGCAGTATTACATGGATAATCTAGCCCATTAACATTATTGCCATCCTTTGGTATTGTTGGTATTATAATAATTATTTCCTGAACTATTAAAGTTGGGCATGTTAAAGTTTTATTGGAACTCATCATCCATTTACCTATTGTCTATAGCTGCTTTTTTTCCACTTTTTTATTGGAAATTTTTAATGTACACCTTAATGTGATTCATTCTGACATGCTTTTCATTGTGGCATGTCCATATATGCATTTTGATGTACATTATTTATATAGGTGCCCCTTTACCCTCTTTATGCTACCAACTCAAGCTGAGGAGCTGTGACTGAGACTGTCCTCATTACATAGCCTAAGATATTGGATCCTTTATAGGGAACAAAAATACTGATGCCTGATCTATCTTTACTTTTGACTCATAATATGTGCTCAATAAAAACTTCCACCTTATCTGTCTAAAAGACCATTCTCTTGGTTCTCTTGTAGACTAAGTACAAATTGGACACATTAATTTAAACTATTAATGGCTGATAATCACTTAATATGTCACCACCCCCAGATAAGACACTAAAGTCTTCCCTTAAAATGCAAATGCTAGCATAGGAACATGGCTAATAAATCAAGTCTGAAAACAAATTACAGATGGCGTCTACAGGGGGGGACTTTTTCCCACTGAGGTCTCTACACCTTCCCCTACTCATCCCAGTAGCTTCTCTTGGAGTTTATTCCACTTTTATAGTTGTGTGCATTGATGTACCTGTGAACCCACATGGCCTACCTGGTAATCTCTACAACAGCGAAGGCTTTTAGTCAATAAGTGATGGCAGTACACCATTCAGCATAATAGTTGAGTGTGATATTTACTAACAGACCTTACTTTTTGCTCTGTTAGTAAATAGCTGTATAATTTAAAACTAAAGACTTAAGCGGAGTGTCCCCCATCTGTAAACTAAAGACGGGAACAGCATTGATGTTTTAGGAATTTTTGTGAGAAATCGCAAAGGAAGTGCTTATCACAGCTAACATTTATGGAGCACTTACTATTTTTATTCCTTGTGTTTTAAATGTCAGTACCTCCTAGGGATAATGATCCTTGCTAAATTGGGTTTGTCCAGGGACCAAAAGTTAGAGTGTGTGACCTTCAAGAAATGTACCCTGTCCCAACCCCCTGTCCCTTCTCCTCATTATTAATTCCCTATTCAAATCCCAATTTCAGAAGGAGGGGAACAGTTTTCATAAAATCACAGGTGCCTCATACAGAAATCTCTTCCAAATGTATAATTCTGTAGCTCTGCATGCTACCTTAATAGTCTACACTCCCAGCAATAAAGATAGGTTAATTTTGCATTAGATGAGCTTTAATGCACATTCAGAAATCAGAAACTAGCTTATGTGTTCATTAGTGGAAATCTTGCCTAAAGTGGGTCATATAAGAACCAGAGGAAATTCAGACTTTGGGAAGAAGGCGTTTTGTTTCATGATCTGTCTTTCATTATTTATGTTCAGTTGGATGGTTGGGAAGAAAATGAGTGGGATATGTTTTCTAATGTGTTACGGGTCCATAATGGTTTGAGAAGTCCCCAAGGAAGTGGCTTTTCCTATGATATTGACATCTTACGCTCAGAATAGGGGCTGAGATTTAGCTCAGTTGGTAGAGCGCCACTCTGTAGTCTCAGAGGTCCCGAGTTCGATTCCCAGCACCATAAAAATGGGAGAAGGACGTGGCGATCCATTCCCAAGGCAATCCTGAAACAGTCAGCCATTGAAAACTCTATGAGTTGCACACGACTCGACAGCACCTAACACCACCAACAATGCTCAGAGTGAGAAAAAGGTAGTGGGAGGGTTCTGTGGCCTCACTACCAGCAAGGGTAACAAAGTACAGCCTTCCGTTTGCCAAAATAGCAGGAACGTACGCTTTGACTTGGTTTAGTCTTTTCTGGAAATGCAAAGAATTTGGCCGACAGATGAGACAGATCTATGGCTATCTTCTGGCTTTGCTGTAATCTTGGGCAAAGTACTTCATCCTTCAGAGTCTCAGTCTCCTCAGCCAAAACAATAAAAATAAGGATTGCTGGGACCGAGAAGTGTGTGTGTAAAGTAGAGGGCATGAGGTCTGCCACATAAACTGTAAATCAACTCATTATGTCCGGAGCTCCTTGAAGAGCACAACGAACGCAGTAAGCACTCAGCTGAGGTGGCTGCCATCATTACCGTCACCACCTTTATTGTCACTGCTGTCATCAAAAGCTGACTGAGCAAACCAAAAAATATTTTTATAGACCTCATAGTCTACAGCGCTACAAATGGAAACAGTAATCTGTTCAGATGGCAGTATGACCTTCTAATTTAAACCTACACCCACCCATTGCAGTCTGACCTCTGGTTAAAGGTCTTTCCTATGTGAAAACGGAGAGGCTGTTTCTGTATGTTGGGAAGAATGGCCCTCAGCTCCCTCTGAGATAAACTGTGTGGTAAAGAGATTCATTCCCTGGGCTGTGTACAAAGACAGGAAATCACGGTTTCCACTTAAAGTGAGCTGAAATGCTTAAGAAAACAAAGATATCTTCTGCCTAAGTTTTCCTGGCGTACACCAGGAATCAGATTCACACTTACATTTAACAGTTGTAGGGATTGTACACCTACAGTGATTTCCCAGGAGCCCGAGTCTGCAAATGGACCCCAACGTGTCAGGAACAAATGTGTATAATGATGTCTGTCTTTCCTGACTACAACTGCAATGCACACGTTTTAATGGATTTGAAAGAAATAGGAGCTGACACTAAAATGATACTTTTTGTGAACAAGATAGATTAGATGTTTTCCACTCTCCCTCTGCCAACATCTACCCTCATCTGCAGGATTTTCTCCTTTGAGAGGAAAGTGTTCAGTCTGCATTTCTCCACTATGATAGAGATTCAGATTAAAGTATTTTCCATTATTCATATGAAACTCCTGCCCAGAAGAGTAAACAGATCCTACATATGCCATAAGCCTTGTTTGCTGCCTCCCTCCTCATTTTCACTGAAGGTATTTATGTCCATATATATATATATATATATATATATATATATACACACACACACACACACATATGTGTATATAATAGGACATAAATACATATATATGTGTTTATATAATAGGACATAAACACACACGCGTGTGTGTATACATATAACAAAGAATATCATTGTCCAGCATCTTCATGAATAAAATCTCTGTATTTATATAACTTAAAGTGGCAGAGGCCCTTTTTCTCTATCATACTTCAACAAAGAATTAGAGATTTCCCAGCCACAGTGAAAATGGTAAAAACCAAGAGATGACAGTGGGGGTCCATCTTCATGATCCTTTTTCAGCGATATGAAAAAAGATCTACTACCTTCTCTGAGTTTGGCTTTCAAAAGCATACGCTGTGCAATCCATCTGGAGAATTGGTTTCTACTTCTTGTACTTCTGCTGTGAGCGCTTAGGGAATTCCCTTATCCTGTCTAGATCTCACTTTCTTCACACATAGAGGCAGCTGAGGTGTGAGAATAGAAAATAAAAGGGTTTTGTGTCTTTTACCAACACCAGCCCACTGGCCATGGCTCTGGCGTTCATCGTGTTGAGTTGATTCTGGGGCTCCGGGCTGGATTCAGCCTGCAGCCATCATGGTTGGATGTGTGCTTCCTGAATTAGGATGAAAGAAAAGAGGTGGGACAGAGAAAGCCACTCTGTCTGTGCCTGTGGTGGTCACAAATAATATTTGTGTAGAAGAACATTGGCCAATATTAAAACTGAATATCGTTGAAAGACAAAATATTAACCTATTAGATTTTTCCTTTGTAGTACTTTGTTTATATGGTCATAAAGTATTTTTTGAATTGGAAATCAGAACTGCATCTTTTCCCCAGATATCATGGCATAATGGTTTTTCATTATGTTTTCTAAACTTTCTGGAATTTCTTTTCCTGGCAAGTATGAGTATGTATCTAAGTTTCTTTTTCCCAAAGGATAAGCTAGTTTCCTCATCACTGTTCATTGATGTCCTAGTACATTCAAAGCACAAAACAAACAAATAGGAAAATTAATCAGGAATATAGTTACCGATTACACAATGAAAGATAAAAGTAATGCAAGCATATTTACACGGAATTTTTTAAAAATAAAGCAACATATATGTCATGAAAACGTTCATGAAAAAGTGTTCAAGCTTCTAACGAAGCATAGTGGTGACACCTACAATCCTAGCAACTCTGGAGGGTCAGGAGTTTGAGGCCAGAAGCAGCCTGAGTAACTTATGGAGACACTGACTCAAAAAAAAAAAAAGGAAAAGAAAAAGAAAAACCACCACCAACACCACCAACTAAAATGCTGGGGGTGCATCCTAGTAGGGTAGCACTTAGGAAGTATGTACAAGATCCTGAGTTAAATCCCCATATACCACAAAAAAAAAGTAAATAAAATAAATAAATAAGTATTCAAGCTTCTAACAATAATACAAAGGAAATAGAGTTGCCCACTTGCTTAATTAGCAATTTTCAAACAATAAATTTACCCAGTTGGCATGAGTTGGTGAAATGGGTCCTCTCACATAGTGCTGCTGAGAATGTAAAATAAGGAGAGTAAAAAGAAAGGTAGTGGGTTTTACAAATATTTACAGCTTTTTGACCTAGAAATTATATTACGGCTTCTCAATTCCTCCTCCTTCTGATGGTCTGAGAAAAGTGGAGTAAAATAATAACGGTAAAGAAAAAATACCTGGCTAAATCTTCAGAATAAAGGTTACTGAGCACCTGGCTTATGTCACACTATGCAAATCAAAAAAATAACAGAGATCCCAGATTGGCTCAATGTTAGAGACTTTCCTAAAGATATTTGAAGTTCCACGCATACAAAATCTTTAAAAGTTTCCTCCCGCCAATGTCATTTCTCTGCCTGCACTTTTGCTATCAGCCATATGGAAAAGGGGTGCAGTGTGACGGGATGGGGAGCTTGGTAGAGAGGTAGAGAGAAATCAGCCCTCACAGGAGCTACAGCTTTCAGAAGCAACCCTGGGCCTGTTATGAACAGTATTCTCCCCAGCGAAGTATGGTGGCTTGTTCCTATAATCCCAGCACTCAGGTGGTAGAGGCAGGTGGATTGTGAGTTTTCCTGGGCTACATAGCAAGTTCAAGGTCAGACTAAACTACACAATGAGACCCTGTCTCACAAAAAACAAGGACTGAGGATGTAGTTCATGGTAGAGTGCTTGCCTAGCAAGACCCTGGATTTAATCCCCAGCAAAGACAGAAAAAAAAAAAAAAGATTTTCTCATCTCTGATATCTGCATGCCATGGGGAAAACATCATTACCTTTACTCTTATTTACACCTGCTGATGGAGGGCTATACAACTTCAAGGTTGTAACCTTCCAACTCCAGGATCTAGAGGATAACATTTTAAAGGATATATTCTAGTTCAATTAGCCCAAAGGAAATGAAACAAAAGCATGCCATTGGGCAAATAGAAGACAGTCAAGCTAGCCTGCTTTGAAAAATTTTTAGCAGAATTTGAGTTAAGGGTGCCATATCAGTGTTTTCTAAGATCATTTCAAATAGTTTTCTTTTAATTTAGATTTTTACTAGATTATTATGCCGCAAATGTTACCGCAAATAATTTATACTAAACAAATAATCTAAAGCATCAATGAAAAATTATATCCCAAATGAATCTAGTATGGTATTATTTGTAACATAGAATAAAAGAAAAATACTTATGCTTCCCAAAAGAGGACTGGTTATTAAACTTTTGGTATTTCCATAGGATAGAATAATAAGTAACTGTGCATAGTAACAATAAAGTTGCTATGATTTAAAAGTATGCAAATTATAACATTAAATTTTTAAAAAGCTGCAAGTTCAAAATAATAAATTGTATCCATAATTGTATTCTGTGGCTTTGGAAGTCCAAACTCAGAAATATTACAATTGCAGATACTCTCTTATCCCACTATTTAGCAAATATAAATGGAAAACTTAAAGTGTCCTTCAGACCACGGATGATTCCTATAAACTACAGAGGTTTATAAAGTAGTTTTCTGGCTAAAATCATCAGTTTATATATTTGGGGGGGCTGCTTGATTGTATTGTCACTTTTATTTCAGACTGTTCCAGTGACTTTCATCTCATGAGAATTTTCCTGGGGTGAAATGACAGTGATTCAAACAAACTTCTCATAAATGTGAGTCACTACATACACAAGGATGAGGAGAGGGTAAGATAGAGAAAGGTTGAAATCAAAAAGGAAATAATCCTCAGCAGAACAAAAATATCATGGGTCCTCAGGTCTTTCACAGTTAATCTGCTCTACAAAAATGTACCCCCAAAATGCACAAAAATACACAAAAATGCTGGACGAAAATACACCAAGTAACTTCTCCCTAATAAGAGTGTGATACCATGGGTGATTTTATTTGGATCTTCCAAATTTCCGAACATACATTATTTCTCTAATTTTTGAACCCAAACACATAAGAAACCGTCTTACAAGTAGAAACTCTGTTCTTCCCGCCTCCTAAGATGCCTTGTGGCTGTGCTAAATTATTTTCATCAGTAACTATTGTTTCAAGGCACCCACAATGGGTCACGTTCCCTGTCAAAAATTAAAAACCCCCTCGAACTCATTCCTTTGTGTGATTATAAACAGTTCGTTGTCAAAAGTGAGCTGTTTGCAGAGGCAGCATAAAGAGGAGAAATAAATGGTTGCCTTCGCTTTTGTACGAAGTGAAGGGTTTCCTATAATTTCAGCAGCCATTTAGATTTCCTAATGAAGAGTTGAGATAGAGCCTAGGAAAAGGAAATATAAAGTTAAGTGGCTCATTTTGTGTTTTCAGAGGTAAAATATTAAGAGGAAGAAGGAGTAGCTTCTCATCAATCACAAAGCACATAAAGCTGGAAAAGGAAGGCAGCCTTTCCAGCCCTTGCCTCCGCCGAAGACCAGCGCTGGCCCCCTTCTACTAGGTGAGAGGCCATTTCATTCTCCATACCCATTTAATCACAGGGCTGTTGGAGCACCGACTGCCAATTATCCTGAATTATGTGTCATATAGCAGGTTTGCGATCTGGGCTATAGTGCATTAGGGACCCAGCAGCGACCACCATGTTGATTCGACAGGGTTCTTAGAGCAGGGATGAATAAATTAATGCAACAGAACGGTTCTGATGAAGGGAAGATTGGAGCTAAGCTCCCAGAGATGGAAGATTAGTGAGTAATCAGCTCTAACACCTGGTTTCCATAACACTCCAATAACAACTCCTCACACTGCAGTAACAAGACGGGCTCTGCCGGGGGCAGAAATGAGAAATCGCCTCAGAGGTGTGGTCTGGGGTGTTTTCTTCACCACAGGATGTATTTCACCTGAACTTGGAAAATTAGAGCAGAAGTTCTTTCCCCTCTTTACAATGAGGCGGAGGGTGGGAGATGGTGGTGCATTCAAGACAACCAGGTTCCCAGCATGGGAACAAGAAATCCACTGCTGCTAACATTTCCCTTCCACTTACCTCAGGCTCAGAGAAGTGGAATCGGAGCGGGAAGGAGGGAAGGAGGGAGAGGCCACAACAGTTAGTGTAGACGGGATTGTCCAGTCCCTATATATGGTGGCCAGGTAAGTCAGTCCTGGCCTCTTACCTTTGCCTCAGAGTAGACAAGAACAAACACTTCTCAGTTCCCAAATCTCATTCGGTTGGTTAATCTAGAGGAACTTTCAGAGCCCTAACATCTTCATGTGAAGCCAGAGTGCAAAACAGCCAAATGTCCCATACAAATACAAGCTGTTGTTGTTAGGTGCCGTCGAGTCGGTATCTGACTCATAGTGACCCTCAGTACAACAGGTGAAACACTATTGTCAGTGTTTCTCTGCTATTGATAGGGTTTTCAATGGTGGATTGATTTTTGGGAGTGGCTTGCTGGGTCCTTCTCCCAAGTCTACAGCACCTGGTGTTCCCAGGCAGTCTCCCATCCAAGTACTAACCAGGCCAACTCTGCTTAGCTTCCGAGATCTGATAGGATCGGTCGCCACAGAGCTATGGCTGCAGGCAAATACAAGATAGCATCTTCTAATACTCCTGCCTTGCTACTCCTAACCAGAGAGATGAGGGAATGCTGTCCTGGCCAATGCCCTGAGTGTCAGAGGAGCCAGCCTCTTGAGCACCAGCACCATATGCTGTCCATCGTTTCTTTGGCCATCACTTATTGAACAGCAAGGCACTAATTACAGTCTGTTTTGTTAAATCACAAAGTGTATAACTCAGAACACTTGGATCACATTGATCATGGGAGACCCATGCTGAAATAGTACTCAGAGATCTACGGAAACTGAGCCATCAAAGAATTAGAACGATTCCCTTAGGACTGTTTAAAAACAAAGAGTAGATATTGTCACATCCCTGTGCTGCCTCCCCACAGCCTCATGAACCTGACACTGGGAAATCAGGATCATGACAACTCCCTGTTGAAGACCTGGATCAGGTGAGGTGGGATTACTCAGACTATGACACCCGGATGAACAACCACCACAAGGACTTGCATCACAGAAGCCATGTGACCATGTCGACTGGAATCGCTCAAGCTTGGTTTGATGAGGTAGAATGAGACTGAGTTGGCCACTCAACCCTTCCAGAGACCCACACCTCTGTCATGGATTCTGCTAGCAAACGCCTACCTTCTATCCACAGCAGAGAGTTCCGTTCCCACCCCTGGACTTACTACTCAGTTTGTTAAATTCTCTCACTTATTCTCTAACCAGAGTTTGCATTTCACATTTCCTTTTTTAGTCAGATTATTTCTTCATGTATAGCACATTGCTATGCCCCACATTCCGCTCTTCAGCCTGAAAGACCCCTGCTTTCTGCACTGACTGATGGAGAAGCCAACTGCCTGTTGTCCCCAGGGTTGTTTCCAAATTTGGGCTCCCAAAGGGAGACTCGCTAAATTCCTCCAGGCATGCTTTCGTGCCGACCCATTTTCACAGCTTCATTTGTTCTTCCACCTGCCTGTTTCTTTGTCTCATAAGCTTCACCCAAGGGGACACTAACTGGAGAAGAGAACAACAGACGATGTTTTATCTGCACTACGGTAGGAATCCATTCCTTCACCCCTTTTTCAATTTCTTTTCACCCCCAAACTCCAATTGAAGCCTAAGCATCGAGGGTCAGAGCTCTCTCTTCCCAACGCTGCATTGCCAGGCAGTAAGTCCATACAAGTTCATGGATAATACTCTCTTTTTATTGTTTTATTTTCTCTCTCAGTTGAAACATTTCAATGAGTATTGTTAAACCAGACAGAGATCCCTCTTCAAATAGACTTTCAAAGCAAAATTCAGTGGGGAAATAGTGAATCTTTAAAAGAATTGATTGAACTGGTAATCATAAAAGCCACACTCGGAGCCATTTGCTGAATTTCACTCTGTTCAATGTTTCATCTTCTTACCCCAAATTATAAATGCCCTCAACCATGAAGTAGAAAAAGGCTACACATCATCAATGTTCTGCTGAAAAACTCCCCCTGCCACCACCAAAGGGACCTGCAGATAGTCAGAGGAGGCGATATGGTTTTAGCGGGAACAGCGGATAGCAATTTTGTGTGTACAAAGCTAAGGGTACAGCATAGGTGTTAGGATAACAAAACCGTGAATCCTCAGTAAGAGGGGCTTTGTCTCCTGCCCCCTCAAAGACACACAGAAGGTTTCTATGGGCTGTAAAAGGAGAATGGAGTTTTCTGGCTAATCTGAAAACATGCCAATTTCCTAAAACACTACAGCCAATGAATGATCTTCCAGAGATGGAATGATATTCTAATTTACCCATGGCCTCGGTGTGGCGCAACATCATAGTGTATATAAAACAAAACAGATAGGAATTTCATGGAAAAATTTGAAATCTGAGACAGTGACCCCTTGTGGGACCAAGATGACTTTGAGAATATAAATTCTGGTGAGTATAAAATGCTCATTCCAAACTGGGGGTCACACCTGTAATCCCAACAACTTGGGAGGCTGAGGCAGGAGGATTGCACATACGAGGCCAGAGGCAGCCTATGCAATTTATTAAAACCATGTCTTAGAATAAAAAATAAAAAATGGCCTGTGGATGCAGCTCGGGAGTGGAGCAGTGCTTGCCTATCATTGTGAGGCCATGGGTTCAACCCACACTACTGCAAAAAATAATAATAATAAATAAAAATACTAATGACAATACTCACTCCAGAAAAATACAAGTACTTACATATCTATAAACACATGTGTATTATTTCAGGGGGTTTATTCATGGGTAAGAATTACTGTAGTGTATGTGTATGTATATATGTATATATGTATATGTATGTGTATATATAATGTATATATATATATATATATATAATCACACCACACACATACATATACATATTATAAATTACATAATGTAATTTATAATTTATATTGGTCATTTATAACCTCACCCCAACACATTAAAATCTGCAAATTAGATTCTTATCCTGAAGATGCATGAAAATACTCATGTGTTGCATGGGTTATACTGAGCAAAAATAGGTTTACTCATTATTACTCCTCTTTAATGCTTCAGACATATAGCACTGAAAAGAAGGTACATTGGAGTTCTCCAGAAAAACAGAACCAATAGGAGGTAGGTAGGCACACAGACAGATAGGTAACTATATGAGGTGACTTATTAAAGGAATTGACTCAAGAGATTTCATGTAATTCAGTCCACGTTCAAAGGCTTGAGAACTGATTTGGGGTGGGGAGGGGGATTCTGCAGAGTCTTGCAGTCCAAAGCCCTGAAAAACAGGAGCTCTGATGTCTGAGGGCAGGGAAACAGGAATATCCCAGCTCAGGAAGAGGGATCTACTTCACACTTCTTTTGCCCTTTGGTGTTTTTGGACATTCCCAACTAGAAGAAGCCTGCCCACCACATAGGTAAGGATGGATCTTCATTACTCAGACTACTGATTCAAATGCTAATCTCTTCCTGAAACAACCTTATAGAGTCACTCAAAAATAATGTTTTACCAGCTATCTGCGCACCCCATGGTTGTTAGGTGCCAATGAGTTGGGTCTGCCTCATAGTAACCGTATGTACAACAGAACAAAATACTACCTAACACTGCACCATGCCCAGCACTGTTGTCAGTGCTTCTCTGCTGTTCCTAGGGTTTTCAATGGCTGATTGTTTCAGGAGTGGGTTGCCAGGTCTTTTCGCAAGACTACAGCACCTGATATTCCCAAGTGGTCTCCCATCCAAGGACTTAACCAGGCCTGATCCTGGTTAGCTTCTGAGATCTGATGAGATCAGATGCTAGAGTGACATTGCTGTACATGGGCATCCCAAATCCCAGTTAAAATGGCCCCCCAAACTAACCATCACAGAAAAGGTGAGGGAAGTAGAGAAGTTGCAAAGGAAAATATATAGCTTTACTTAATTTGCTACCATAGTAAGGAAATCACAGATATGATTTCTGCTTATGATTTTTTTTTTTTTGGCAGTAATGGGGAGTTGAACCCAGGGCCACATGCATGCTAGGCAAGTGCTCCACCACCGAGTCACTCCCAGCTTCTTTTTTATTTTGTTACAAGGTCTTGCTAAATTGCAGAGGCTGCCTCTAGTCTCCAACTTGTGATCCTTCTGCCTCAGCCTCCTGAGATGCTGGGTTTATAGGCATGTGCCATGGTGCCCTGCTCCATTTATGATTCTTATATTTGAAAGTTTTAATGATCCATGTGAGTAAAAAGTAAGGCATGAGATGTCACTGGAATACCTTTTCTATGAACATTAGATTCAGAGCTATTTCATGAAGCAAAGAAGCTTCAGTTCCTTGTTTAGGAAATAAGCACCTATCTTATAGGGAGTTGGGAAAATTAAATGAGTTAAAGTATCTAAAATAGATTTCCAAATTGTTAAGTACTATCCGAATGTTGGTTATTACTTTTAGAGAGCTTCAGACTTTTAATGACATTCAGAGCAGATAAAAACTCAGAAGGTCCTGTAATCTCTTTGTTACTGCTGCATTAACCTAATGACTCATATGCTTTGGACTCTGTTATTTATCCCACAGGCATTTATCCCAAGAGAATTGGTAAAGCAGCTCAAATTTGGAAAGGAGTCATGCTAAAAACTAGCAATGACTACATCAAGTAAGCCATGCATTTTGCAAATTATTTCAGGGAAAGATCTCCAAAGTATGTTGTATGGCTGGGTCTGAGGGAGGATGTGGGCAAGAAAATCTGCTGGAGGGAGGGGAAGAAAATGTGAAATTGACTGTTTATTACTATTTTTAATCTCATTATTAAAAAAATAATTACTTTTATTTAATTGTTGTTAGGTGCCATCGAGTTGGTGTCTAACTCATAGTGACCCTACATACAATAAGCTAAACACTATTGTCAGTGCTTTGCTACTATTCATAGGGTTTTCAATGGCTGGTTGTTTTTTGGGAGTGAGTTTCTGGGTCCTTCTCCCAAGCCTATAGCACCTGGTGTTCCCAGGCGGTCTCCCATCCAAGTACTAACCAGGCCTGACCCTGCTTAGCTTCTGAGATCTGACGGGATCGGATGCCACAGTGGTATGGCTGCAGGCTATTTAATAGTAGTCATGTTATATTAGTACAGTTACACATGTATTTAGTTTATTTCTATATACATGTTACAGAGTATATTTACAATGCTACTGCTTGGTAAAATATACAACAATTTTTAAAGTATAAAGGACTTTTTATATGTACATTATTTGATCCTCCCAACTGTACTAAGGAAAACACGTTGTTTCTGGAAAAGAGTTAAAATCACGACTGAGAAAGGATGAGAGTGCTCTGCTGTATATTATCTAGTAGGATGAGAACAGAGCTCCAAGTTTGGGCTCTACGTGCTACATTCTACTCCTTACAATTAGCAGGGGCCTTCTGGACCCAGGCTTTGGCAGAAGTCACTGAAACAGAGGTTGGGGATTATAAATTAGACTAATTCATGTCAGAGAACACCAGGGGAATGAAGACATAAGGAGAAATGAGTTGACTTTTGGATTGGTTAGTTGAGGGATATCTTTCTAGCATACAGAGCTGGAGCATATCTAAGAGTGTTCATTAGAATATATAGTCTGAAGTGTCAGCATGCACTGATCCTAACCACTGCAAACCAATCCTGACGTCTCCCCTGGCCCTTTAAGCGTTCCAGCTTGATATTGAAATGTGGTAGAAATGAGACATTTTTTTCTACCCATCCACTGAAAACCAAAACCAAAACTTTTTACCATAACTATATTAAATGTAGTTGGGCTGGGATTTAGCTCAGTTGGTAGAGCTCTGCGCTGCAGTTTCTGAGGTCCCGAGTTCAATTCCCAGCACTGCAAAAATGGGAGAAGGACCTGTCAATCTACTCCCAAGGCAATCCCAGAACAGTCAGCCATTGAAAACCCTATGAGGGTTGCTATGAGTCCTCGGATACTGACTTGATGGCACCTAACAACAACAACAACATATTAAATGTATTATTTACAAATGGCATTGCTAGTATTTCACACACTTTTTAAAAACATCATATAAAGTGTTATATAAGTGCTAACAAATGTTTGTGTTTAACAAGCCTCAGCCACAGGAGAAATGCATACCTCATTTCTGCAATCAGCACAGAAAGGGCTGAAAAGAAGTTGTCTAATGTTGGTTGTAACGATGTAAACTTCACTTGCTCATCACATGTTCTCCTTGCTTTCTGATTCAAAAATACGTTTTGAGCTAAGACTTCTTTTTTTATATACATATCTTCAAAGAATACATTTCAGTAACAGGAATTAGTATCATTCTTGGAAACACTAAGTAATCTAGTGTTTGAGTGAATTTGGTATAAACAGGTTGCGTGGCCAAAATGGCTCTAAAAATAACACAGTTTTGAATGTAGGCGTTCCCAAGGGACGTATGTGCTCCTGGGCAAAAATACCAATCTTAGAAAGAGATGTCCTTTCCGTAAGTCAAAACGAAAGTCACAGAATTACCATTAATGTATAAAATCAGATGTGTGCTTAACAATTATACTAGCTGTAATAAATTAATTATATTAGTACATTTCTATTTCTGAAATTCATATCTGAAATGTGTCCTAAAAATCCTCTAAGTGGACATTTTTTTCTTTTATGGTTCAGGTGGTTTGTATTGCTGATTTTGCAAGTTAGACTGCTTCCATGTGAGCTGCTTACACATAAAATTCATGTGATACAGAATCAGAGAACCTGGGGGCTGGCAGAAAAAAATCATTAACAGAATGTGTTGATCCCTTACTTTTCAGTAGAGGAAAGAGTATTCACAAAAGGAAGATCAAACAGCTGTGCTCATAAATAACAAGAAACCAAAACATGGTGCATTTATTCAACAAACAAATGAGTACTGACCTGACTGTGGCTAGTCACATCCAAAGGCCCTAGCATGACCACATAAATTATTAGCATCAAGAAAAATACTGTATGTATCATTTAGTTGACAAAGAACATGTTTTACAACATGATCCTAGGTATTTACTATGTAAATACAATATGTTGCTAAGAGGGCAACTTCAATGTAAACATCTGGTTTACTAACAAGACTTGCACACCAGGAAATGGAGGGGAGATGATTTCCTAAAAACTATATGGAGGAAGTGGTAAAATCAGGACTCATATAAATATCAGTTATACAAAGCTGAATATATCATCAAAATAGCATCTTCTTCATGCCTGATCGCCTAATAATGTGTGTGCATGAGGTATAAAATGAGAGATGATTCACAGAAAATTATGGTGCAAAATAATGTAATGGGCGTTTAAATGTAACCTTGCCCAAATTGTATAAATAATGTTGCTTCTCATTGCCTGAATTTGTGGGAAATAGGCAGAAGGACAGAAGGGCGACCTAAGGGGATAAACTGTTTCCAAAAACAGTGGAATACTGTGTCGTCAGCATTGCTTTTTGAGTTTGAATATGACATAAATACTTCTAAATTACATATTTTAAATGAATTCATATTAATAGGAAATAAGCATATTTCTTAAGATCTCCAAATAATTTTGATCTCAAAATAGCATAAAGCAATTATTGTTATTTTTTACTTTGGGGAGGATTTCCCCAGCCACCTGAGGTGTTATAAACATAAGAAACTGGCAGATCTGTGTGGAAATTCTCTTCATTCTCATACTTCCCTCAATAATAACAAGTTAGGACAGGTATGGTAGCACACACCTGTAGTATCATCCCTTGGGAGTCTAAGGCAGGAAGATTTCAAGTTCAAGGCCCTCCTGAGCTACATAGTGAGCTCTCATTTCAAAGAAAAAAAAAGTTAGTTACCTGAGAATTTATTTAAGATAGAGTCAAAAAAGCAAATGGAAAATTAGAATTTTTGGATTCTTTTCTAATTTAGAAATTTCTAAAAGCTTAAAGACAATAAAGAACATAAAAAGTTTAGAAAATATTTTAGAAAGACTTAAAAAAAAATTTTTTTTTTCAGTATGAGGGTGTTGAACCCAAGGCTTTGTACAGGCTTTGTGAGTGCTCTACCACTGAACTGCATCCTCAGCCTGTTATTTTGAGACAGGGTCTCACTAAGTTACACAGGCTGCTACTGTCCTCGAACTTGAGATCCTCCTGCCTCTGCCTCCTGAGTCACTGGGATTATAGGAGTACACCACCGTGACTGGCTAAGTGCCATTTTTTTAAAAAGAATATAAATGTATTTAATCTCTCTAAGACAAAATAAAATAGTGGAAAATGGAAGAAAAAGTCAGAATGATACTCCAAATTAAAATACAACAGGGAAGAAAGTATTTCAAAAAGGCAACAAAAGTCTTTCACAAGAAGAAACTATACTGTTTGTGTAATGTTTAACAGATGCACTGGACTGCTGCAGCAACCTCTTTTTAAGAGTAATTTCACATTCATTCAATTGGATTTCGAAAAAACACATAGATATTAACAGAATTTTCTCCCACAAGTTTTTAATTTAAATCAATATCATTAATGCTATTTTCCATTCAAACATCCAAATAGCCAACACTAAAGTAGTGTTTCCTTGAGATGTTTTGCTGCTATATTTAAATTTTGATAAGAAAATGAATGATTATTAGTTATCAGAAATTACAAAATTTTCCTTAATTTAACCTGTATTATGAATCAAACCTCAAATAAGATCTGCTACTTCCAAATCACTTTGTCTTTTTTTCTAGAAATAAACATACATACTACCTGGATATGAAGGATAAAGAATGGTGTTTTCACTCTAAATCTCTTCTAAGAAATTGAAAAATTCAGGGAAAGTTTAACATGTAGATATGTTACCTTTCATAATAAAACAAAAATAAAAAAGCTGTACGTTGTTATATGTGCTGTTCTACAATGAAAAATTATGTTAACATTTCACTATCATACTGCTGAAACCAACATACTTCATAACTTTTATTACATAAAGAATTGATTATGTGGAATTTTATATTATACTAACATGTTTATATACAAAATAGGAGCTCATTTAGATATCTTCTGTTTTCTGCAACATTATTTATTTTACTCGTGTTGTGACAAAGGTTGCTGTCTCAACAGCGGTTGAGACAAAGATATATGTAGCTACTTTATATTCTACACGCTAGTATGTCTGGTTTCTGTATTGACCTATAGGTGGGATATGTAAACACACACACACAAACATACACACACCACATTCTCTCTCTTATTCATCCACATATAAATGAGCTGCTCTTAGAAGAACCAGAGAACTAAGAGTATTAAAAATGCAAATACAGAAGAGATTTTCAGTGTTCTAACAACAAGGAAACAATACAGGTTGTAGGCAATAGATATGCTAATAACCTTGGTTTGATTGTCACCCGCTGTGTACATTTACCAAAACATCACTTTGTGTCCCATAAAATATACAATTATTGTATGTCAATAATTATTTTTAATTTTAAAAATAACAAATGCAAATATGTTCATTTAAAACAAAAAATGAAAGGAAGGAAGGGAAAAATAGAGAAACAGAGAGTGGGAAGGAGGAAAGAAAATGAATCATGATAAAGAACAGAGAAAAGTAAGGGGTTGCCACTAGATCTGTTTTTATAACAACATTAATAGTCTCATTTTAAGGAAATCAAGCCAGAAAGGTAACATTTTTGCTTTCATAGGCTATAAAATACCATGGATGCTGTACCCAAATTTCCTATAAAATCATTTAGGAAAACCATAGCAATTTGTGGCCAATGTTTTGGATGATCTGCTTGAAGACTCTCTTTACGAAACAAACATACAGTAGGGCTAAGGAATCGAAATATTAACTGACAGCAAAACTCAACCTGCCTGTAGGTAACTGGGCAGGTCAGGCTGAGATTTATTTTTTCAGAGTAAATGGGAAAAAAATACAAGAAAAAGAGGGACACTGAAAGATCTATAAGTAAGTGCTGAATCTGAAAAGAGCTGGGAAAGAACGAAAACGATGGAGACAGAAAAGAAGCAAGAAGTCAAATGGCACCAATAAGACTTAACCTTGGGCTTCATCAACTCCTTTTCCAGTTTGCTCAACACCTGTCAGCTCAACACCTTCCCGTCTGTTTTTCTGTCTCATTCTTCTCTAACTTTTCTCCCAACTGGAAATAAAATCTATCTTTATTATTTTAAACTTTTAACAACCTGTGTTATGCAGATGACACAACTCTGCTTGCTGATAGTGAAGAGGATTTGAAACATTTACTGATAAGGATCAAAGCACACAGCCTTCAGTATGGATTGCGCCTCCATATCAACAAAACAAAAATCCTTACAACTGGGTCAGTAAGCAACTTCAGGACAAATGCAGAAAAAATTGAGGTTGTGCAAGATTTTGCTTTGCTTGATTTTACAACCAACACCCATGAAAGCAGAAGTCAAGAAATCAAAAGATGCATTGCATTGGGAAAAGCTATGGCAAAAGACCTCTTTAAAATATCGAAAAGTAAAGATGTCACATTGCAGACAAGGGTGAGCCTGACTCATGCTACAGTATTTTCAGTTTCATCATATGGTTGTGAAAGCTGGACATTGAACAAGGGAGACAGGAGAAGAATTGGTGCTTTTGAATTATGGTGCTGGAGACGATATTGAATATACCATGGAGTGCCAAAAGAACCAACAGATCTGTTTTAGAGAAAATGCAACTACGCTGCTCCTTGGAAGCAAGGATGGCTAGACTGAACCTTACATATTTTAGAAATGTTGACAGGTGGGCCCAATCCTTGGAAAGGATGTCATGTTAGGGAGAGTGAAAGGTCAATGAAAAAAGGAAAACCCTCAATAGATGGACTAACACATTGTCTGCAACAATGAGCTTAGACATAAATAAGATCGTGTGCCTGGCACAGAATCAGGGAGTGCTGCATTCTGTTTTTACATAGGGTCACTTTGAATTGGACCCGACTAACAGTACCTAACAATAACAATCGGAAGCTACTATCAGGGTATTCCAAGTCCAAGACTGTGCCTCCACCACAGGATGACCAACCTTCGTGGTTCTGTGGGGTCCTGCAAGCTTCTCAGGACCTGAAACTTCCAGAGCTGAAACTGGAATAGTTGCCAACTACCCTGGTGTATGGTTCTGATCTGCAATCTCCCAAAGGCCCATGTGTTAAAAGCTTGGTTCCATGGTTGGTGTGATCAAGAACTGGTAGAATGTTTAAGAGGTGGGGCTGGTGGATGGAAGTAAGGTTATTGGGGTGCGCCCTTGAAGGGAATACAGGGGCGAACCCTTCCTCTCTCTTTCTCTGCCTCCCTGCAGCCATGAGGGGAGGCAGGAGCTTTGCTCCACCACATGCTGCCTGCCACAACGTTCTACTTTGTCAAAGGACCCAAATCATCAACGAAAATTCCGAAACCACAAGCCAAAATAAGTATTTCCTCCTTTTACGTGGTTTACACAGCCGGTATTTTGCCACAGTCACACAAAGCTGACAGAGGACTCTGCAAGTTGGTCACTCTACCAAGCCATGAATTCCTTCTCTTGTCATCAGATCTCATCAGCCACACAGACATTCTAAACAATGCTGGGGCAGCAGATGTACTAAAAATGAAAAGTTGCAAGGATACAGACAGAAGTTACAGGGGCTTCAGGAAGCCTATGCCATCAATACGCTTTATTTACTAAAGGGGAAAAAAAACTTGCCTATAGTATATAAATCCCAAAGTCATGGTTAATCTTCTCTAGGGGGGAAAAAAAAAAGGAAAAAGAATGCAACTGATAAATTACTTACCGAAAATGTAACGCTCAAAGCAGTAACCACAATGCAATAATTATTGGACTTGATTAAACATAAAAATAAATCTGTCTTTTACTTCTCTCTCATCCCATTAGTATGTACAATGGAAGGAAAAGCCTTTTAAAAAGGTACCTCATGGCCATTTCTCCCGCTTAATTCTGCATTGTAACAAACAAAGGTAAAATCAAAAATCACACAAGCGGTGAAGTATAAGCTTTTTCCCATTATCCTTGGAAGGTTGAGGACAGTGCCAATTAAAAACACGTTCTGCTGAAGCTCTCAGAAAACGCTGTTTTACTTTTTAAACTCCTTCATAACAGAATGCCTTGTTAAAGGGAACAGAGTCACAAACTATATGGCTTATGGATCCCCGATATTTCCGGGAAAATCAATTTATTGTCTGAATTTACATGTATGGAATCCCCCCTAGCATTATGGTCATAAATAATGTTCCCTGTATGTAAAGTATAAGACTAAAATGAGCATGCAGTCTCCAAAAATGTGTGCTGACAATGTCTTTCTCAAGGAAACAAGAAAAATGGTAGGATCTTTCAATAAAACATGGTCAAATTAAGATATTTCTGCTTTAAATGAAAGAATGTAGCCACGTTTTATATGTGGGTGTGCAAGTCTCAATGTGACTTTTTTCCCGCTCTGTTAAGATACTTGGCTTTGATTTTATTTTTATCATTTACACTGTAAAATGCCAATACCATGCCATTCCTACAAAACATGCTTTTATCCCTTTTTTTTTCCTCTTTTAAGTTCACGTTCAAGTTAGAAAGTAAGTCATATCTCTGGATCTCATTTTGTAAAGGTTGTACTCGCCACAGGCTTAACACAACAGTGGGAGCCAGTGTGGAAGGGATCGATAAGGTGGTATTACCCTTTGTGGTGGTGAATCTCTGCAGGACACTCAGGCTTAACTCTGCTGTCTAGCTCACACTCCATTGCTACCCACAGGGAGAGTGCACGAACACACAGTTCTGGACCAAGAGCCCCGACCAGGATGAGAAACTCTTTCCTTCACCCCATTCCCTAGCTGCCTTAACAAAGCCGGAGAAAATCTGGATGCCTTCAGATAGAGTTTCCAAATTGAAAGACCAATATGTAAACACCCTGATGTCCCAGGGCAGAAGGCTTGACCTCCAGACAAGTGTATGCATTGTCCAGGACATTTTGCTTTGACGGGAGGTGTAGACGTGTATCATTTCTTCCACCTCAACTTGTCACTTGTGATTTTTAAAAAGCCTACTACCGGGGTTGTAGGGATGCGACACTGTAGCGTAATGAGCTTATATTAATTGCCTCTTTCACTTGCCAAGTGGACTTAGGGAATAATATGTTAAATTTCCCTCCAGATTAAATGTTTATAATTTCTCATTTGTCACTGTAAGACTAAAATTACAGCACTGTGGTTATGAATATCCTAGGGTCTGAGGATAGGATCGTGCAGTTCGTGTTCAGCTTAATAGGGAGGAACGGATGCTGTTCAGGCCTCAGACTTTGATGCTTTGCATGCTTTATCAAAGGAACAATATGGATATGATTTAGCTGTTCTTTTTTTTCTTCTGAGAAGAGTACTGAGACCTTTATTTAATTAAATAGACCTCATTTTGCTATTCAGACAAAATTAATAAGTAATACAAATTCCTCTATAGGGCCTTATGACACTATAATTGATTTAAGTCTTTTTCTGCATCCCTGCTATCTTTCAGACCACATTTCAACTCCTTTCTCTGACACAAATATGGGTAGCCACCACCTGCCCTAGTCTTCTCTCACATCAACCACCCTTCTCGTCAGACTTGAACTTGAGGCTGGACATCCATCCTATCCCTTAGGATGAGACCAAACTACTTTGGATTAAGCTACTGTACTTTGTAATGCCTGACCCCAGCTTTGTCATTACTTGACAAATACTGACAGAGCACCCACCATGGAATACATGCAAATAAATAAGGAAAGATCTGCAGAGAATGGTGTTTCCTGACTCTTAAGCAAATTAACAGCAAAGGGTTGAAAATAAGTTTGGGATGACATTTTGCAATTCAGATGATTGGAGAATCTCTTCCTTTCAGACTTTCTGTTCTCAAAGAAGAGCCTTAGAGGTGCAGGATGGAGTATTGGCATAATTACTTATTTTCCTTCCTGGTGATGGCCCAGTATTCTAATATCCTAGCATTTATACACACAGATGCCTCCGATGATGCTGAACTACAGAACTTCTGTTCATTGAACAGAGATATCATCCCTCTGATCTTTTAAGGTGCCTACTTTACCTTATGCCTGCAGCCATAGCCCTGTGGCATCCGATCCCGTCAGATCTCGGAAGCTAAGCAGGGTTAGGCCTGGTTAGTACTTGGATGGGAGATCTCCAGGGAACATCAGATACTGTAGGCTTGGGAGAAGGACCTGGCAACCCCCTCCCAAAAATCAATCTGCCATTGAAAACCCTATGAACAGCAGAGAAGCACTGACAATAGTGTTTTACCTATTGTATACAGAGTTGCTATGAGTCGGATACTGACTCGACTGCACCTAACGACAACAACACTTTATCTTGTAGGAAAAAAAACCTATTTCTGTTTTCTCTCCACTTGTCCTGACTGGATTACACCTGGTTCTTATTTTTAAAGTAAGAGTACTATTAACATGATTAACTAATGAGCCAATCATCATGGGTCAACACCCTCAGCAATAATAAGAACTTGGGAAAGCTTTGACATTGCAGTTTTTCTTTGCCATGTCCCAGATAAAATTCTTAGGTCAAGATACCTACGGCCTCTAAAAGTGAAAAGGGACAGTATTAAAAATATATCCCTTCTGCAGGCTCTCCCAGCTAGATCAAACCACAGGGAACACAAAGTCTATTTTGTTTTGTTTTGTTTTGTTTTCTATCCTGATAAACTTATTTTCCTTACTTCTTCAAGTGATAACTTTTGTATAGTATTCAGAAAGAATAAAATTATGAATGTTGTTGTTGTTATTGGGTGCCGTTGAGTCAGTATCTGACTCATAATGACCCTCATAGGGTTTTCAATGTCTGACTGTTTCAGGATTGCCTTGGGAGTGGATTGCCAGGTCCTTCTCCCATTTTTGCGGTGCTGGGAATTGAACTCAGGACCTCAGAGACTGCAGCGCAGTGCACTACCAACTGAGCTAAATCCCAGCCCAAAATTATGAATAAGGTGCCTTAAATGGAAGACATAATTTTTTTATGTAAACTGGGTGCCATGGTGCATATCTGTAATCCTAGCAACTCAGGAAGCTGAGGCAGGATGGAAAATCTGAGGCCAGAGCAGCCTGAACAACTTAGAGAGAGCTTGTCTCAAAATAAAAAATAATAAAAGGGGCTAGAGTGCAGCTCAGGGATGGAGCCCTTGCCCAGCATGTGGGAGGCCCTGGGTTCAAACCCCCAATACTGCAACAACAATAACAACAACAAACATACAATTTTAAGAATATCTTGCCCTCAAGCAACCCAAAATCTGACAGCATGGGTAAGTCAAACACATAAATATTTATAATTGAGGCCAAAGAGAAAAACATAGATACTGAAGTCAGACAAGCCTGGTTCTGGAAGGGAGGACCTCCATCACACTTGGAAGCACACAGTTGACTGTGTACTCTCTGAGGTGCATTTCTACCCACCTTTCAAAGTTGGCAGAGGAATGAATGAGATCACAATTGTAAACCATCTAGATCTCCTTCGAAATAATACACATTGAAAAAAACTGAGGTATCTATTTCATTAGTTATCCCAATGCACAGCCCAGTCAATTAGAATAATAAAAATGCAGCAAAAGCTCACTGAGTTTCAGAGACAGGGATGGCCCTACCAGCCTGGGGGTTCAAGGTACACTTCAAAAAAGGTAAAGGACTATGTTTAGTCACAAAGCATGCAGTCAGAACAAAATATCATAAGAATAAAATCTGAAAACAAAGTACATTCAGAAATAACTGGGTTAGGTTAGAATGTCGAGTTCCTACAAAGAATATTCTCTAAAGATCTGCTTGGGAAACTGGGAGAAGACTCAGTGAAGAAGTACCAATGGGGATTTCCTATTGATTTGGAGTGGAAGGGGGTTCTCTGAATGTTTAGAGATTCATCATGTCTTTTCAACCTGGCAACTCTGCTAAAGAGTTCTAAACTGGGAAGACCATCAATTGGGAGGTAGGGGTACTGGGATATTTAAGCTTAGAGGAAAGGAGGTCTTTTTCTCAGAATGATGTTGTTATCAGGTGCCAAATGGTCAGTTCTGACTCATAGTAACCCTCACAGGGTTTTTAATGGCTCAGTATTTCTTCGGGAGTGGGTTGCTATGTCCTTCTCCCACTTTTTGTAGTGCTGGGGGTCAAATTTAGGTCCTCAGAGAGTGTGGAGCAGCACTGTACTACCTGAGCTAGGGTCCACCCCAGAATGATGGCAGTGAGATGAAAAAAATAACAGCAGAGAAGCCAAACCTTGCACCAGTGTAAGACAGTGGACTTGGCAATCAATTGAATGTGGGGTTAGACAAAGGGAGGGGAACAAATATAAAACATCACATCTCAAGTCTGGTGTTTTAGGGACGTGACACTAGCATGCACAGAAGTAGTAGCCCGTGTTAGAGATGATATTAGCGACAAACAGATTTAAATTTTTTTGAAGGGCAGAAACATACAGTATACCAACTTGAAAGAGCACTTATAGCATTATCTGAGTTCTCGTGGTCACTGCCACATTACTCACAATAGCCAAGAAATGAAAATAAACTATTTGCACGTGGAAAAATAAATGGGTAAAAAATAATGGTATACACATAAATTAGAAGATGATTCAGCTTTGAAAAAGAAAATGCTGCCATTTGTGATGACACGAATGCATCTGGAGAACATTATGCTAAATGAAATAAGCCAAACAAAGAAAAAACATACTGTGTGATCTCATTTATGTGCAGAATCTGCACGAAAATGTTGATAGGAGAGAGAAGAAAAGTGGTCATCAAGGTTAGGAAAGCGGAGAAATAGGTCAAAGGGAACAAATTCAGAATTACATGTGTACATTGTCACAGAGGTTAATAATACTGTGCTCTATACTAAACACTCTGCGCTTACCACAAAAATGGTAACTATGCAGAGTGATTGATATGTGAATTTACTTGACTGAAGCAATCATTGTATTTATATCAAAGCATCATAATGTATACACTAAGCTTATAATATAAAAATAAATTTAAAACAAAACAACAAGACATCTTGTTGTTGACACTGAGTACATCATCTGACACTGAGTACAAAATAAAATCTTGTCACATATTAATTCTGTTTAGTACCTATGGGTCTTCAGTATGTCATGGATGCATTTAATAGGGCTAATGATGTGTCATAACAGCAATGAGAGCAGTAAGGGCACTAGGAAGAGCCCCAAAGCAGACCCACCAGCCTAGAGGAAGGGTTTGCTTCGTGTGACTGCGAAAATTAAATCTTCATGCTTACATCACTGCATGCGAATAAGCACAAGCTGAAGGAGCATTAATCTCAACCACTGTTTATTTGTGGGTGTTTGGACATATTCCACGCGGGGTATGTTTCCATTATTATTGTTCTGAACGAAACACGCAGCACTGCATTGTGAGAGAACCAAGGAAATCATGTTCTCAGTTGCAAAACTGTACTAAAAAAAATCCCTACGAAACTCAGTTCACATCACAACCTTGAACATTTACTCCTGTCTTTATTTCAAGAGAGTAGAAAATGGAAAGCAAAAATAAATTGTGTCTTCAAATGTTATTAACAGTATAATGTCTCCCTATTACTACATATTTAATATTAGGAAAAACCACATATGGATGATTTAAAAAGATTAAGATGTGTCTGAAAAGAATTTCAGCCAAAAAGTGGTTAACATTCATCATAGACTTTCAAAACAAAATTGGATTCTACTTTATCTGAAAACTTTCCAATGCAATATTACTTTTTCTTACATACACAGCCCACAACTTACCTAGGGCACTATTTATCATTTGGACAACTTAAGTATAACACACACACACACACACACACACACACACACACACACACACAAATCACCTTGAGACAAATGAGAAATTCTCTGGTGGGAAACTCAAAACTGTATTAAAATGATAAGTAGCAGGTCCTCACTCTTCCTTCATTAACTTAGGCAGACAAGTGTGATGTACACACACCCGCAGAATCAAGGTTCCAACATGCTCCTGGTCATAATAATCATCTCTGCTTCCTCCAGTCCACAAAGTCTGTTCATTTTTACAAAGACATTATAAGCTGTGATGAAAAAAGCAGTACCCAGAGGAGTCTTCCAATTATCCACACAGGTAGCCTAGCCCATCTGGGAACCCCAACAGGTATGGGTCAGGATTTAAGGATTCAAAATAATTATTGCAAAGGAAGCGCTTGAATGAGTAATTTCTCTTTGGTATTCTACCCATCCACTGTAGCAAAGCGGAGAAAGGGGAAGCAGAAAATTGGGGTTTAAAAAGGTAGAATGAACACAGGAAGTAAGAAAACTCATGTTTGTTGATTGTTTTATGTTGGTGGTAAACAGTTTTGGAAAGAGTACGTTGCAAGGTAAATTTTAGCAATCACACCTCATGGGTACTTGTGACAAAACTGTATTACATGCATACCACCTGCTAGAAACATAAATATTTACATATCAGAATTCTGGGTGTAGCATCATAGTCAATAAGCCAGAGAGGAATCCATTTAGACAGTTAACATGTATAATTTAGGTGCCTTTTGTGCACAGAGATTGGGACAAAGACTGTGGTCAGGAGGAAAAACACAAAGACCCTGCCTTAGACTTAGTAAAAGTCAGGGCTGAATGCAAATAAACATGTTCGGAGATGAAATTATGCAGGAAATAAAGAGACTTTCCTAGAGATTTCCTTTGCAAATATCAGATACCAAAATTCTAAGCATAAAATACGCCCAGTTTCTGCTCTGAGACCATCACTACCCCATTAGGGAGGCAGTCCTGACATTACGACCAGTGGAGGCTTTGGAGCCATAAAGTCTGGGTGTTGGTCCCCCACCTCCACAGTTAAATGAACAGATTTAGGTGAAATTAAACTCCACGGAGCCTCAGAATCCAAGCCTGTAAATGGAAAAATTGACAAAAAGATACGGGTGTGGAGGTTTAAATGAGATAGTCTCCTCTTCAAGTCTTACATACCATCTATGTTGTATACCATGTACATTCCTTAAGATGAGGCAAAATTTCCTGAGCATCCTCAGGAAGGAAACTGCCTCCCTTTTCAAACATTCACACTACAGCATCTCTCACCAACGCGCTGTGGTGAACATTCCCTTATACAGCCCAGTACATGGTACCATATTCTCACGTGTTGGATTACAGTCCTGTCAAGTACCTCTGTCTGTCTGCTGGTTTTCAAGTATTTTGAACAACCATCCTGCTGTTTGGAGATGGCACGCTGGCTTGTAACGAGGCTATCTGGGTTCCATATCTGAAAGGAGGCAACTATTTTTAATCCTGATTTTGTCATGATTCCTGGGGGGAGTCTTGCATTTACATTAGCGTTGTTGTTGTTAGGTGCCGTGGAGTTGGTATCCAACTCACAGTGACCCTGCTTATAACAGACGAAACACTACTGTCAGTGCTTCTCTGCTGTGCATAGGGTTTTCAATGGTGGACTGATTTTTTTTGGGGGGAGTGAGTTGCTGGGTCCGTCTCCCAAGCCTACAGCACCTGGTGTTCCTACGCGGTCTCCCAAGCAAGTACTAACCAGGCCTGACCCTGCTTAGCTTCTGAGATCTGATGGGTTCGGATGCCACAGGGCTACAGCTGCAGGCTACATTAGCATATGTCCAGTAAAAACAAGATTTAAGAAATCGCCTACTGAATTGGCTTTATTCACCCTCTTATACCCATCCTTTGTCTTTCTCTGCTCTGGTCTGAACAGTAGGAAGCTGAACTCTAGGGGTGACCTCACTTGCCCAGCAGAGTCCTACAGGATTCCACCAAAGGGAGGCAACTGGAGGAGCTCAGAGAGCAAAAGAAGAGAAAGTCAGGTGGATCTTTGTCCTCCATCTTGGCCTCCTTTGCCTCTTCACAGCTCTGCAGAAGGCTGTGCTCTTCCTCAGCCACGTTTCTGTTGAGCAGCGCCTCTGACATATCTTCAGCTTACAGACTCCAGTGTTACAGGGCTCGTCCTTGTCCCTTCAGTCCTGGGCATGGGCTGGCTGCCCCATGGTTGCTCATCCCTGGTGGTTCCTCTCTCCTTGTTGATTCTCTAACCCTGCTATCACTCACACATAGTTCCTTCGTTAACCTCTCTGTGGAGAACCCCTTTAGAGGGTGCCATCTGCTTCCTGTTGGGCCCCTGCCAGACACAATTACTTTAAAGAGCATTAGAGCGAGTGGTTATGTTGTGGAGGTCACACCCATGGGCAGGTCAGGGAAGGCTTCACTGAGGAAGGACAATGGAGGCTCCTAGGAAGTGACAGGGGAGCCCGTCGGCTGCCAGGGAGAGGAATTTTATGGTCATGGTGAAGAGTAAGAGCAAAGGACAGACTCCATGTAGAATTTTCAAGGGAAGTAAAGTGGCAGGGATGGCTGGAACAGAGTCAGAGGGACACCCATCCTCAATATTGTTGTTGTTGTTGTTGTTAGGTGCTGTGGAGTCAGTATCCAACTCATAGGGACCCTACGTACAATAGGCGAAACACTATTGTCAGTGTTTCTCTGTTATTCATAGGATTTTCAATGGAAGTTTGATTTTTGGGAGTGGGTTGTCAGGTCTGTCTCCCAAGCCTACAGCACCTGATGTTCCCAGGTGGTCTCCCATCCAAGCACTAACCAGGCCCGACCCTGCTTAGCTTCTGCGATCTGATGGGATTGGATGCCACAGGGCTACAGCTGCAAGCGTCCTCAATAGTAAGATGATATTAAAGGCACTGAATAGGGAGAAGGACCCAGCAACCCACTCCCCCCCAAAAAAAAAAAAACAAAAGCAGCCATTGAAAACCCTATGAATAGGAGAAAAGCTTGATAGTAGTGTTTCACCTGTTGTACATAGGTTGGTATGAGTTGGACACTATCTAGGTGGCACCTAACTACAAAAACCCAACAAAGACACTGACCAGGAGGAGATGGCCCAAACGATGAATGCTAGAAAGAGAGGATGCGAAGACTCTGGAAAGGACTATGATGGGAAAGAGATGGACCCGTAACCAGTAAAGGATACTGAGAAGGAAGTCGAGCAGTCAGGAGAGAAGTAAGAATGGTACCCAAGAAGTCAGATGAAAAGTCAGTTCATGGGAGACGTGACTGTCAAATTCTGGGATAGATCAAGCAATATGATAGTATAGACCACTGAAGTATAGACCACTGGGTTCAGCTGTGTGGCTCCTGTAGACCTTACCAAAGGGCACTTGAGTAAAGTGGATGGAACTAAAGTCTAACTAGAATGGATACAACAGAAAACCATGGAGAAATTATAGAATGACTCTTCAGAGAATATATTAAATCAAAATAGCAGATGAAAAAAACTGACCTAGTATTATGCACGTAGATTTTTTTTGTTGTGACATAAATTCCCAAGGGAAGTATCATACAAAAGCTTAAATGTCCCATGTCAAACCATGTGATGTACTGTGCAAGGCTGTTGGATAAATTAAAAAGTGACTTTAGTTAATATATTAAATATGATAAATGGCATATCATTATCTCAGCAGATTTATACATTCTACTTAGTCGAAACAAGTTTTTGTTTCCTTTAATCAGAGACATACTGTCCCTTTCTCATTCCTGCGTGCCCACACACACTCACATGGACACACACCTTACCTACCTAGCATTTTTGTAGGAGGGTGCTGTGCTACATCTGAGATTCAAACCAAATCCTATTTTGAGACTGACCTGCAAACCAATGAAGCCTGACTAGGTCGGAATAGTGCTTACAATTTGATTGTACAATTTTCCCTTGGGAGAGAATTGAAAAGAATCATATTTGTTAATCCTCCTACAAGGACTTTTCTGGTATCTTTATCCCTTCTTAAAAACAGCATAGCCTATTCCCTAGGAAGAGGAAATCAGATTTCATGTAAATACTCCAAAAAAAAAAAAAAAAACCTTGTACTTTGTTGATATGAGCAAGAGTCAGAAGGTGTGGGAGCCTTTTCGTGGGTTGGTGGGATACGAGCTGGGGCAGGGCTTGGGACTGACCACACCTGAGGAAGGTGGTAGTGCGGTCCTGCAGCATGTCTGCGTGCTTCCCAGGGTGTGGCGATAGATGTCATTGTCTCCCAAGAGTTGTGTTAAGCTTGCAGTAAATCACCGAGACAGGCTTCTCTTACAGAGAGCTCACCTTTATGGAAGCACTAGTGCACAAAACAAATACAGAGCCATAAATGCTTTCCCTTTTAGTCCAGGCACCAAGAGGAAAGGCCAGAAAGGGATAAGGGGCATCTTGGGATTTATCTTTCGGTAAAATAATTTTTTATTGTGATCCAGGACCATATTTCCTCCATGGAAACGTCAGCAGAAGCAAATGAAAATTTTAATTAGCATAGTGGCTGTGTTGAACAACTGTAGCTAATATTTATTGAATGTTTAATATGATCTTTGTACTACGCTAAGTGTGCTGCACACATATTCTCATTTATTCCCCAGCACGAAACTGGGAGGAAAAGACCCCTTCCCTCCTTATTTTACAGAGAGAGAAACAGAGTTAAGGGGTGAGAGACCACATATAAGTGGGACAACTGGAATGTGAACACAGGAAGTTGAATATTTGTGCCTCTAAAAGACAGTATCCCTGTAATACTGGCTCAAAATTAATAGATACGTAGGACAAAGCAGGGGTTCCCAACACTCACCCCAACCCCCACCCACAGAGTAGGAGTTAAACAGCAGGTGAAAGCTTCATCTGTATTCACAGCTGCTCCTGATCCCTTGCATTACTGCCTGCTTTCCACCGCCCCTCAGATCAGCAGACTGTGGAAAAATTGTCTTCCATAAAACCAGTCCCTGGTGCCACCAAGGTTGTGGGGCACTGCCATAAGGCATAATCTTTACAGACAACTTATTTGTTTTCCTTCCCACAACTATTACTATTATCCCATTTCATTGATGAGAAAACTAAAGCATAAAGAGTTGAAAGATTGATAAATTTTTTCTAGCAAGGGAAGAGAGTTTCAATTAAATTCAATTTCCCCTACTCCAGAAAATGCACTATATCCCACTATACAGATACTTCTATCCCAAAGCTTAATTTAATGTTATTACTTAACACAGCCATCATTTTCAAATACCAACAACCATGAATTCCATACTATTACCACGCCTTTGTGCTAGCTGCTACAGTTGAACACGAAGAAGTGATGTTCTTTTCATCAGTAATTATGAAATAAAATTGGGAAAATAGAACACAAGCTTACGGGAAAACCTAAAGTTTAACTCTGTTAAACCTTTTTTTACATATAGAAGATGATATAAGGAATCAAGTGATTATTTGAATAGAAAGGACAATTAATAAGATGAAGACATCATTGGGACTTGTACTACCACAAAAGTTTCATGATTACATTGATCTTCAAGAAATGAGGTGCGATTCTGAAGCCTATGAGCACAATATGGCGAAAGACGTGAAGAATTTTCCCTGACACAACTGGGGAGTGTGGACAACAGCAGATGCAAAGTGGATTGAGTTGGAGAAGACCTAGAAAGTCAGGCAGAGCTCAGATCACATTTTGTACCTGAAGGGATGTTCGACCTCAGGCATGACGTGATGTGAAACACTGCTTGAAAAGATAAATTTGCTGTGCTGGATGAGTATCAACAATTTGAACTTATACCAAGAAAGGAAATGAAGCTACAACTAACTTGGGGGTCGGTGAAAGGTTTTTCAGAACACCTATGTAGCATCCACTCTCAGTAAATTCATGCTTACACTGAAAAACAGGAACATCAATGTTCCCTGATAAAGGATGCTTCAGTCTGGTCTGATGAGTAAATAACCCAAGCAGACATATGCTTAGCTGCCCTCCCTTCATAATTACGACCTATTTCCCACTTCTCAATTCAAAGTGTGGGTCTACATTGTTGTTATTGTTAGGTGCTTTTGAGTTTGGCCCGACTCAGCACAACAAAATGAAACACTCCCCTGATACTGTGCCATGCCAGGCACTATGTCAGTGCTTCTCTGCTACTCATAAGGTTTTAACAGTGGATTGGTTTGGGATTACCTTAGGAGTGAGCTGCCATGTCCTTCTCCCTTCATCCCCCCCCCCTTTTTTTTTTTTTTTTGCAGGACCCAGGGCCTCTGAGAGCACAGAACAGCATTCGACCAACTGAGCTAAACCCCAACTCTGGGTCTAAATTAGTAATTCTTAACTTTTCCAGAGTAGGCACACATATCGGTTGTTTGGTCTAATAATTTTCTTTCTTTATCTAAGAGGGACTTCCATCCATCCATTCACTGACTATTTCTTGAACATCTACCAAGTGCCAGGCCCGATGCTCAACTTGGAGGATGCAAAAATGAAATGTCGCCTCAGTCTTTAAGGAGGTCACAATTTGCCTGAGGGAGGCAATAGAGTGGCAGAGTCACAGTCCGTGGGCTGAAGTGCTGGAATAGTCCCATATACAGGATGTTATGTGGTCATATATAAGACACCCTTCATTCTCCCTGGTGTATCCTAGCAGGCATTCCAGAGAAAAGAATTTTAATCGGAGTTATAAAGAATGAATGGCCATTCTCCTGGTGGTAGAACAGGCAAACGACATTCCTGAAAGTAAATGAAGAATGTGGAAATGCTCAAGTAGCTGCGTGACTGCCAGAAAGAGTGATCCAGGGCTGAGTTTATGACAGAGGAATGATGAAGAAGGATTAGATACTGCTCGGAGTTTGAACTTGAGTCAGTGATTGCATTTGTAGTTTACAAACAACCACAAAGGGAGATACGGGGAGTAGATGGATGGGCATTGATCATAATAAAATTCACGTACATCTTAGAATAATCACTATAAGGATAATGTAATTTTACCTTGTGACCTTCTCTACTCTCCTACATAATTTAAGATACCATCGTTTGTTAGAATTTAGAGGTAGAATTTGCCAATTCATAAGACTGGGCCTTTGTATTTTCCTAAGTCTAAGTCAATCATGTCAGCTAAATTATTGCCAATATGCTTCTCTGAGTATTAACTCTGAAAACTTGTCAGCCAAACATTTTTCTAACACATTCATGCAGGTGGTCAAAGCTTGAAAGTGAAGAATTAAGGAGGAAGGCATTACTTTTTTGATTATAGGAATTTCAGACCATATTCCAAAGCTTGACCAGAACTTTCATTAAACTAGACCTTATAGTGTGTTTTTAAACCCATTTCTATATTGATCCTGAGCTCTTGAGGACCAGCCAAGATAGGCTTGAGATTAGAGAGAAATATCTACTTCCCCAGTCTGACTTCTGGGACCCTACATTATCCTCCATGATGAACATGAAAGTACGAGAGAGGAACATTATAAGATTATTGAGAATAAGAAACTGGAGTATTTAATTATCAGCAATAATAATGAGATCAACCAAAATAATGGACACTAGATATTGAATGACTCCTTTATACTTGCCCCTTTAATGTGTCATTTAAAGCACATTAGGTTTTGGCAAAAAGTTTGTATATAGATGTGATTTAAATAACTTTCACACAGCTGACCCAAATTAACTAGACTGACATTTGGGATTTAAAACATCTATCTATCTATCTCTGGGCTGGGATTTAGCTCAGTGGGTAGAGTGCTGTGCTGCAGTCTTTGAGGTCCCGAATTCAATTCCCAGCACCACAAAAATGGGAGAAGGACCTGGCAATCCACTCCCAAGGCAATCCCTAAACAGTCAGCCATTGAAAACCCTACGAGGGTCGCTATGAGTCGGATACTGACTCAACGGCACCTAACAACAACAATCTATCTATCTGGGGCTGGGATTTAGCTCCATTGGTAGAGCACTGCTTTGCAGTCTCTGAGGTCCTGAGTTTGATTCCCAGCACTGCAAAAATGGGAGAAGGACGTGGCAATCCCGAAAACAATCTGCCATTGAAAACCCTATGAAGGTTGCTATGAGTTGGACACGACTCCATGACACCTAACAACAACAACAACAATCTATCTATCCATCTATTTATCTATCCATCTCTCTATCTCCTTTCATTTATAGCTTGAAAACACTTTCTCAAACTTGCTTTTGCCTTAATCTGTTTAATATTATGAGGCAGGAATGAGAAAGACTTCCACATGTAGCCCAGCTGCATAGACACAGGTCATTGAACATATGTTCCAATGACAGTTCCCACACAGACACAGGTGCCTCAGAGAGTGCAGAGGAGCACTCTACCAACTGAGCCTGCCCAAACTATGTGCATGAAATTAAAAAAAAAAAAAAAACAATAGAGTGGAAGGATAGCCCAGTGCTAGATGCTACAGTGCTCACTTACCATGTGGGGCTAATCTACGGCAAAAAAAAAAAAAAAAAAAAAGACAGCATCAGCTTTGATTTGATATTTGAATTACTATTCTCAAAATGTTTCCCCATTCATTACCTAATTTGAACTCCACCTCATGTCATGAGATAGGCTAGCATTATGATGTCAACTTTATAGATGAGAAAATTTTTCAGGATTTTGCAACAGGCAAGCAACAGACAATCTAGAATTATGGTAGTAAAATCCCCTGTCCAATGTCAGTAACATTGCCTCAAGAAAATTTCCCAATTCTCCAAAATTATTTGAATTTACTTCCCCCTTAATTAGTATCTATACCTTTCTTATAGGTATAACCATAACTATCTTTTATTAGCAGCATGATTATTTGCAGATCTTGCCTTGCTGTCTTCAGTAACAACACAGCTATGTTCAGAATGAGATTTTTGTGTGTTAAGTATTTACCAAGTTTATCTTTAACTGACTTCAATTTGGCATTTAGTGCTTGTGGAAGGGACAGTTAAGGCTTACCAATATCTGTGTGTTAGTAAGATTTCTGTCACTATAATAAAATATCTGAGGTACTTACAAAGAGAAAAGTTAATTTTGGCTCACAGTGTTGAAGATGTCAGTCCATAATCAATTGGTCCCAATTTTTGAGACTGTGATGTGGTAGCACTTAATGGCAGAAGTGCATGATGGGGCAGAACCACTCAAATCAAGAGCCAGGGAATAAAGAATAAGAGAAAGGGGCCAGAATTCTGCAAACTGCTCCAAAGGCACGTTGTAAGTAACCTGAAGTCTTCCCTCTAGACTCATGTCCCAATAGCACCAAGCTGGGGACCTAGTTTTTAACATATGTGTCTTTGCAGGACATTCAGGATCCCCACTATAGTGATTTGTGTTCTCTCTTTGTGGTCACGTAGCCACATCCTCTTACTCCCTTGAGGAGCATGTCAGAGATTCAGCCAATAGAAATTTAGGGGAAATATCCCATTTATAATCCACACTCCTATTTTTCAGCAGTCCAGTTAACAGAGAAGACCTGAAGGATTGAGAAAGGGATAGAGCCACAATACAGAAGGAATTTGGGTCACTGAATGACTGGTGGTAGAAGTGATTCCCTCTGCTACCCCACTCCCATCAACATTCATTTGAATTGTGCAATGTGAGCAAGAAATAAACTCTCATTATGTCAAGCCACTGAAATTTGGAGATGATGTGTTATGGCTGTAACGTACCAAGGCTAATACAATTCTCTATTATAAGTAGCTAATATCTACAAAGGAGTAATATTCAATAGACTTTAAAAGAGCTTACATTATAAAGAGATTTTAATAAGTTATTTCATATTGCTGATTCTGAGAATGCATTTTGTGGGGGAAAATCATAAACACAATGCTACACTTTCAAACAAAAGAATAATCATAATTTTTATAATCAATCAAATTTTCCCATAATAGAAATCTTTAGGTCATGAAGGATAAATTATACGAAGCACACACTATAATATAAAACTGGTATCAAGATATTCAGGACATACTAATAAGCAAAGCATGGATGGACAAATCTAATTTAAGTCAGTCCTGCTGAGTCATTCGAGATATCTATCTACCCAAAATGAACATAATCCATTAGCATCAAAAAAACACTGTCCCCTAAATGCAGAGGAAACTAGTTCTGTTCATGACTTTTATCAGCGTGACATGAGGCTAATATACATTTATCAAACAGTAAGGGCATTGTTTTGCACTCAAATAATTATCAGTTAATGAAGCTTAAAAAAATAAGAGTCTCTCACATCTAGATTGAATTATTCTTTCTATGGTTCTTACCCTCATATTCCTTAATACTTAAAATGCTCCCAAAGTAAATGAGGTCAGCTTATGTGATCTCAAAAACAATAGGATATGTTAGCCTCCAAGCATAATAGCAAGAATATGAGAGCACATTCAAGTGATTCAGTATTTCAGTCTAAAATTTTATACTCAGCTAGATGCCTTTACATCCACAGCGAACCTAGATCATTAGATAATCTCTAATGTCCTTTTGCAATAAAATTTGAAGTTCAAACCACTCCATTTGATAGAGGAGAACACTAAGGGTCTGAGAAGTGATGTGGCTCACCAACCACAAAGGAACCTAATCCTGGACACACGGAGCAAGATGGCTTCCACATCTCATTTGGTGTCTGGTTGTCTATGTGCTTTCTGGCTCCCACCTCATCTTACTCTCAATGGAGATGAGAGATGTTCTTACTTTAAGCTGGGACACTTCCCACACCAGGACACATCGTTTTCTGATTTGGAAAAAAAGAGTTTGGTTTTCCTAGGCGTCTGAATGCAATTGCACTTGTACATGCAAGCAGAAGGCAGCAGAGAGACAGTTGCAGAACCCCCGGAAGTTCTTAGCAGTTGGAAGACTCAGGGAGGAGAGCTCTGATATGAGCATCCACTGCACGGAGGATTTGGATACCGTATCCGTGTCCTTCTCCCATGTTGCGTTCCTTCCAAGTCTCCAGAGGACGCTGTCTACGGAGGCTGAGCCCACTGAAGACTTCAAAGGGGCTTTGTTTTGTCTTATTACAGACACAGCAAAATACTCCAGAGAGGAGTGCCTTGCTGGGAAGCAACAGCCTGTTGGAATGAATGAAATGGCCAAATCTTCCCTGTGATGTAGTCACGGGCACCAGGAACAGAGCCTGTGGGTCCCCTAATCAGCCAGCCCCAGGAAGATGATTCACAGTAGCTTTCCAAGTCCCTGGCACAAGCCTTAAAACCCAGTGAAGCTGTCTGTGACAGATAGAACAGAGAGGTCCAGATAATTTATAAATGAAATATCCTCAATGCCTCTGTCATTAGGAATCTCAAGTTTTCTCTTTCCAGAAGAATTTCTCTGAAGTTTGTTAAAAATACGTGTATCCTAAGTATGATCTCTTTTCATCTGAGAGGAAAGTGTGTTCACTGAGGAGCTCACTGGATAAAGTGCTACTGTTTTTCAAAATCACAGGGGGCTACCCTGCTCTTAGAACTCTGCTCCAAATCTGTGTTCTGTGACCACACAATAAAATGGTAGCCATTCAGACCCTCAACCAGTATCGGAAGAAGATGCTTCAATTTAGCTATTGTTCTTTAAAAAATCATCACTGCTGCTAAATTGGGATAATCTGTGAGCAAAAGAGAGCTCAATCTCATTTTCTTCTCATATAGTACAACCCTTTTCAGAAATTCTGAAGATAGTTTTTTTATGATAGGATTGGAAATGAACTTTCCTTTATTTCAAGTATAAAGCAAAATAAAACAATAACAGCAACAAAAAACTTGCTCTGTTTGTGGATTGGCATTCTCTCCCCCTCTCACAGGGAAATATTTCTCTTAAAGAAGTAAATGCTCTTTGAAGATATATGATAGACTTCATTTAAAATTCCAGATAGTGCTTAGGCTCATCCCCTAGCTCTTGCAAGATTGACCATATGTGAAATGTGAATGTAGATTACAGTGTTTCAATGTAACAAGATTAAGGTGTGATTACATTGGTTATTTTGTAATTTCATACTTTCTTCATTAAGAGAAGTCAGCATTTAAGATCTCTTGGTCATTTTTTTAATAACACACTGAAGTGGAAAAACATACTTACAGCTTTGTTCTTAGCCATTTAACTTTCTTCAGTTTGTATTTTCTAACCTGTTATTTCTTAAAATGTAACCTTCCCATAGTTTCTCCACAACAATCTACATTCCATTTAAATTTCTTTAATTTCTCCTTGCTAATCTTGTTTGTTTTAAATATGACATCCTCCCTATGTTCATAACAAAAGAAGAGGGTATGAGCTATAAAACATTTCAAAGACACTAGGGTATAAACAACCACCTGGCTGAGAGATTTCTATTTATTCACTTCCAAGGAAGGAGCAGGGGGCAGCAGAATGATCCCCACTCTGGTTTCTCTTAGACACTATTGTCCCACAAAAAGTAAATCATAGCCAAACACAAGTGAGAATTGCTATATACCCTAACAAACTCAATTGCACCCAACAACAACATATTAGGTGTTTAGAGAAATACAATGCATATTTGCATAGTAAAGTTTGCGGGATATACTATAGGCAAGTGAAATGCTCAATTTTCTTTAAATAATTATTTACCTCTATAACTTATTTGAATACAGATCCCTTTTTATTCTTGGAACATATATTAAGATTCCTCAAGACACTAAGCGCGCAGTCACACCACCATGGCCTCTGATCACACCAGTTCTTGGAAGCTAAGCAGAGTTGAGCCTGATAAGTACTTGGATGGGAGACCGCCTGGGAACACCAGGTACTGTAGGCTTGGGAGACGGACCTGGCAACTCATTCCTAAAGGACAATCAGCCATTGAAAACACCATGAATAGCAGAGAAGCACTAACCATACTATTTCATCTGTTGTACGTAGGGTCACTATGAGTCAAACACAGACTCGATGGCACCTACCACCAACAAGAAGACACTGGCGTTCAAGGAATACAATCTGGAAAAACCAGTTATTGTTGAACATGCATGGGCTTTAGAGTGTGTTTTCAAATTCCCAGCTCTGATGTTTATTAGCTTTGTGATTTTGGGTGAGTTACTTAACCTCTCTGAAACTGCATTCCAATTTTGCATCCAACTAATATTTATCCGGCATCCATGGTATTCTAGGCATTGGCCTTGCTAGGCACAAGGAGCAGTGCAGTAAACAAACAGGCATGCATTGCCATCAGGTTTTCTAAGGTCAGGTTGAAGGGATATACATTAAACAAATACACGTGTAATTACAGTGCTGATGAGCACCAGAAAGAAAAAGGAAAAAGAAAAAAGTGGGGGAGATAATTACAGGAAAAAGCCTATGTATATTGAGTGGGCAAGGAAGTTCTCTGAGGAAATGACAATTAAGCTGACTAAAAGAGATGTAAGACCCAGCTAAGCAAAATGTGGCAGCCAAGTGTTCCAGAAAGAAAAAGAAATAAATGGAAAGGCCCCAAGAGTGGCTGTGCATGCTGACTTCCCACAATGGGGAATGGATGAATGGCAGAGACCACCAAGCTACAGCTTCCTCAATCCTGTGGAAGGGCTTGTGGTACCTGAGGCACACAGGCAAGTGTGGCAGGAGCCAGGGCTGAGAGGCAGGGGCAGCAGACAACAACAGCAGGGGTCTGGCCTTCGTCTTGTGGGCCAAGCCTCTTGGTGCAGCCCAGGCAAACTGCATGCAAACTGCATGCAAACAGTATTATCTGGTTCCTAAAGCAGCAGGTGGGGCTGGAATTTAGCTCAGTTGGTAGAGCGCTGCACTGCAGTCTCTGAGGTCCCAAGTTCAATTCCCAGCACCTCAAAAATAGGAGACGGACATGACAATCAACTCTCAAGGCAATCCCGAAACAGCCATTGAAAACCCTATGAGTCAGATACCGACTCGACAGCACCTAACAAGAAAAACCACAAAGCAGCATGTATAGAAAAAGGAGCCCTCTTAGAGGATGCTTTGTAAATTTCAAATTCCTCAACAGCAGAACCAAGCTATTAAGTCATAGCTGACGTTATTGTTGTAGTTGTTAGGTGCCATTGAGTCAGTATCGGACTCATAACGACCCTATGTACAACAGGAGAAACACTATTGTCAGTGCTTCTCTGCTGTTCATAGGGCTTTTGGTGGCGGACTGATTTTTGGGAGTGGGTTGCTGGGTCCTTCTCCCAAAGCTGATGTTATAGGGAAGAGTTACAACTGTAAAGGAGCCTGGCTTACAAAAGGCACCATATTGCAGACAGGGAGCCATCCTAAGACATGAAGCCCAACTTTCTAGAGACTTTTACAGGATTGGAGTGAGTTCCCTCCTCCCAACCTAGTCCATTCCATCCAGCTTTTCGAATGAGAACCTCTTGAAGCTACTTATATGTCAAATGGACCACACTGTGAGCGATTTTAGAGAAAATGCCTTCCCACCTTCATCACCTGCACTCCATGGGTGGGGAGAGGGCACTAAGATTCCCTCGTGGATCACGAAGCCCAGGGCTGCCACTGTTTGGATTCAAATGTGCATGGCTATCCAAGCAGAAGGGAAATGTGGGGTTTGTGAGGTGAGGCAGAGCCAGAAACTAAATGAGTAATCACAAAACACCTCTGAGAGAGAGAACATCTAAATCTACCATCTGAACACATTACCCTTTTAAAAAGCCCAAATCATAACTTTAAAATAAATGACCTACTGGCTTCAATTCTGAATTATGGTGCTGGAGACATCTATTGAGTATGCCATGGACTGCCAAAAGAACCAAGAGATCCGTCCTAGAAGAAGTACAACCAGAGTGCTCCTTGAAAGCAAGAATAGCCAGACTGCATCTTACATATTTTGGACATGTAGTCAGGAGAGATCAATCCCTGGAGAAAGACATCATGTTTGGGAGAGTGGCAGGTCAACACAAAAGAGGAAAACCCTCCACCAGATGGATTGACACAGTGTTTGCAACAATGGGCTTAAACATAAATAAGATCATGTGCCTAGCACAGAATCAGGAAGTATTTCGATCTGCTGTACATAGGGTCGCTATGAGTCGGACTCGACTTGATGGCACCTAATAACAAAGTCTTCAAAAGATAAATTGCATGGAAAATAACATTATGGAAGAAATTGCAGATTAGAAAAAGACTTAGAGTCAAACATTTGTGCTTCCCCCCAAACTCTCTCTAATCACTAATGGGATGGTATTTGAAGGAGCCTTTGGGAGGTAATTACGGCTTCAAGGTGGAGCCCTCATGGTGGGATTAATGCGCTACAAGAAGACACCCGGAGACTGCCTCCTTTCTTCCCTCCTCCTATCACAACATGAGGCTGTAATCAAAAGACAACCCGCTGCAGACCAGTTAGGGGCTCTCACGGACTCTACCAGACCTGCTAGCACACTGATCTAGGGCTTGCTAGAATCCTCCAGAAGTGTGAGAAGTTACTTTCTGTTGTTTAAGCTGCACAGTCCATGGTGTTCTGCTATAACACACAGAACTGAGTGAGGAGAACACAAACCCAAAACAGACCAGTGTAAACCATAATGTTGACTTTGTTGTTGTTGTTGTTGTTGGGTGCCATGGAGTCGAGTCTGACTCCTGGCGACCCTCATAGGTTTTCAATAGCTGAATGTTCCAGGTTTGCTTCAGGAGTGGATTGCCACAAGTTGGTAGAGTGCTGCTCAGCGCTCTCTGAGGACCTGGATTCAATCCCCAGCACTGCAAAAATGAGAGAAAGATGTAGCAATCCACTCCCAAAGCAATCCCATAATAATCAGCCATGGAAAACTCTATGAGGGTTGCTATGAGTCAGATTTGACTCGAGGGCACCTAGCAACAATGATGTTGACAGGAGTCAGCAAATTTCAGGCAGATTCAGGGAAATGGGGACTCGAAATAGGGAACCACTGAGGCAAGGCAGTCACCAAGCAAACCATTAGGTCACCTATGTTTTGATCAGATCACGTGAGTTTCATTCTAAGTCCCATTCTTCAAAGGATATAGGTAGTGACTAGGTCAGCAGTCACCAGATCAAGTCTCATTCATTCTACGAAAAAGGTGAGCCCCATGACCTGACCAGCGTGAGCAAGCTAATCAATCTCTAGTGCAAACAACAGAAACAACTGCCCTCTAACTCATTTGGGCCAGCATACAGGTACCCCCCAAGGGCTAATCTACTAAAGCTAGCTCAAAAAGTCCAGCCCAAAGAAGCAACCATAAGAACCCCCAGACAACAGCTCCAGCTTGGCTACCCTTTTGGGACCCCCGTTCTTCTGGAGGCTCTGTCTGTCTCTCAATAAACTTTCCTTGCTCTTGCTTGCTTTTTGCTCTCTCTGTATTTATTCCTGGGTCCATGGACCCAGGGGCCTCGCGCCCAGCATTGAGGAGAAACTCCAGTCTCAATGTCTAGGGATACATCCTGGGTGATAGATATAGAAAGGCAAGAAAGCAAGGGTCAGACAGCAGGGATATGGGATGTTGTTGTTGTTGTTAGGTGCCATCCAGTCATGTCCGACTCATAGCAACTCTCATAGGGTTTTCAATGGCTGACTGTTTCAGGATTTCCTTGAGAGTGGGTTGCCATGTCCTTCTCCCATTTTTGTGGTGCTGGGAATTGAACCCGGGACCTCAGAGACTGCAGCACAGTGCTCTACCAACTGAGCTAAATCCCAGCCCAAGGGATATGGGATAGGAAGGGACTTTCTGCGTAGGAGTGGTGAGGGGCTGGTTAAGTTCTATTTCTTGCCTTAAGTTGTGGTTACAAGCGTTACCTGCCAGATAATAACCCATTCAACTATGTATTTGTTATATTCAGTGTTCTGTATCTGTGCTTCACTTTAGAGTAAAATGATCAAAAAGTAAAGAAGAAATTAAAAAGCCAACAAGTAATAAAGTTTACATGTCAGTTATTTCAATCAAGGCCATGACATAAAATTTCAAAGTCAAAGTCAAAGAAAAGAAAAAAAGAGAAAAAAATAGTTTGGAGTTCACAAAATGACTTGATGTATACTCCCATTGGGGAAAAAAAAATGAGAAATGAGAATAATGATAGTGTCACTTTTTCTGCTACATTTTTCTTTCCTTTCTGTTTATACATCCTAAATGACTAATTAAACTGTTATCTTATTATAGAGCTCAATTAATTTACATGTTGCTTAGCTGTTCCTATATCTTGAAATTATAAGGCACAAGTATAAACTAAATGAGCAACAGGCAGGCATACTTTCTGATAAAACTTGAACATGGATTATAAGGAGCCTACCTTCAAAACAAACTGGACACTTTAAGTATTTTAACTTCCAAGTAGTAATTCTACAAAGCAGGTGATGGGATTATCATGACTACAAGTAATTAACAACTCTAGGCCTTTCTTTTGCATTTATCTTCTTCCTTAAATTGTCTTTTTTGTTGTTGTTGTTCCAGAAATCCCATAGGAAGGGACCGAACAAGCCTGAAAGTGCTTACTGGCTCTCAAAAACCTTTCAGTTGTAGAAAATTTCTAGGTTCTTCTCTCATGTCATCTTTGGTTAGGAGAGCACAAATTCTTTTCAAATATTTATGACCTAGTAATATTGTAGAAATTGGGACTGTGCTCATTTAAATACACTCATGGAAAACGTAAATCATTACTCGATAAGCAAGAAACAGCTCCCTCCAAGTGAGGGGCTCACCAATAAACAAAATGCCTTCATTTCACTGTGGTTTACTCTCTCTTGGAACCATGTGGTTTTATTTTAAATTGTTGTTGTTGTTGTTTGTCTTCAGCAAAGACAATCCTTTTGAAATCCAAGCCCTGAACAACAAAGCAGAATGGAAAGCATGCTTAGTACCCGGTGAAAGGAACCACTGGGATTACTGTATGAGATATTTTCCTTACTGTAACAGATTGCCAAATTATCACAGCATCAACGACATGAGAGTCCACATAATGGCTTTATTAACTCAGAATGCTGGGGTATTATGAATCGCACCTGCATGAAAACAAATGGCAATGCTTAGTTCACAAAAAGGTTCGTGGGTTGGTAGAAGAAAGAAATATCACAGTATTCATATATAATCAACAGGTCACAGTATTTTACTACTTCCTCTACTTTCCCTTCAGTGCTAGACCCCCTTCGATATGACTTAATGGACACGTGGCCTATTTCAGAGACACCAAGTGGTGTAAAGTCTTTCCATTTGGACTCAACGTTCTCTTAGACGGGGTAATATTTTACATTGTCATTTCAGTCTGGATAAGGCTTTGGCAGGGCCAGGTGTGTAACCAGGAAAGCGTATTTTACGCTCTGAGTTTCTCAGCATGGGAGAGCAACCTGGCTGGGATTGCTTATTTGCATGCCAGTACCCACAATGCCCCTCTAGCCAACTACCTTTTGCCAGCAATGCGAGGGCCCAACCTCTGGCAAAGTAGTCAAAGGTTTGGATGTAAGGATACAAGAGCTGCTCTCTGATTTGAAGATCAAGAAGGGCTTGTTGTTAAGAGGAAAAACAGCAATCAAAAACCAAGAAAACTTTCACAGTTTTCATGGAAAGATTTCATCTGCTCATTTCCATTTAACCACTAGTAGGGACAACCATTAAAAAACAAAAACAACAGCAAAAATAGTCCTCTTTTTCCATCCTGTGTGGTGAAAGCAGCAGCACTACAATTCCTAGACATCAGCTGTGTAATTCATTATGAGTAAGACCAAACAGGAGAGGAAGAAGCAGCCCTTGCCAGATGCTGTTTGTATAATGGTCATCAATGAACCAAGCCTGCTGCTTACCTTGAGTATAGGAGCAATTATCTGTGCACGTTGCCAAAGCAGTGTAAAGCAGAGGCTGCCAATAAATGGTTTTATTTGAGAAATCTCAGGTATGGCCAAAATACATGCATATTTTCTTCTGCGAGTCACCTCCTCCAGAAATTTATAAATAGATTGTCAGCAAAGTAATAAAGGCACGTGTTATTTTTATTCCTTAGCAACTAAACAAAACCCACTTGTCCCATCACTTCATTTGCCCACTAACAAGACATCTGAAAGTCATAAAATTAAAGTGCTTTGCTATAGCAATCAGCAGGCACGCTCAAGAGGGACACCAGAAACAGTCACTGCAAGACAGAGCCCGGGGAATCATTTAGGAGGAAAGAGAAGGGCGTGAGGGGTCCTGCACTGCTCCAGCCATTTTCTACACACGTTGCATGAGTGAAATGTGCAGAAAACTCCGTCAGTTTCTGATGCTTTCTGGTTTTCACTGGAGGAGTCCATGCACAAAATGCGCACGAATGGCAGCAACATCCTTACAGGGATGTCCTTGAGTGGAGTCTACTTTATCTCACGTTTTGATAAATCATTCTTAAATTTCAATACTTAATTGTGGAAATCTCCCAGTTCTTGAAAAAGAACATCCTGTTGGGAAATTCTGACAGGCATCTGAGGTGAAACCTAATTTTGTGCCTCTAATCATGGTCACCCTGCAGCTTTACCACTGTGGCATCCCATCCTGTCAGATCTCGGAAACTAAGCAAGGTCAGGCCTGGTTAGTCCTTGGAAAGGAGAGCCCTTGGAACACCAGGTGCTGTAGTCATGGGAGAAGGACCTGGCAGCCCACTACCAAAAAACAATAAGCCATTGAAAACCCTGGGAATAGCAGAGGAGCACTGACAATAGTGTTTCGCATGTTGTACATATGGTCGCTGTTAGTCAGACAATGACTTGACAGCACCTAACAAGAATACAGTTATGGTCATAAACTTAAAGCAGCTCTTCCCGACTCCTGTTGTTCACTACCTTTTGCACAAGATGCTGTGCTGTTACCCTCCAAAAAAAGGGATCAAGGGAAGTGTGAAAAATGCTCTTCTGCTGCATGAATTATCCCAGTGCACATGTGTTATTGTTGTTAGGTGCCCTTGAGTAGGTCCAGGTTTTCCTTTATTCTTTTTCTTTTCTTTCTTTTTTTCTGTTTTTGCAGTACTGTGGGTTGAACCCAGGGCCTCACACTTGCATGCTTTGCAAGTGCTGGACCACTGAGCTGCAGCCCCAGCCCATTCTTTTACTTTTTGAGACAGGGTCTCGCTAAATTACGCAGACTGCCTCTGGTCTTGAACTTGCGATCCTCCTGCCTCTGCCTCTTGAGTCACTGGGATTACAGGCGTGCAGTACGCACGTTTCCATGGCTGATTGTTTCAGGATTATTTGGGGAATGGACTGCCATGTCCTCCAATTTTTGCATGCTGGGGATCAAACCTGGGTCCTCAGAAAGTGCAGAGCAGCACTCTACCAACGGAGCTAAACCGTAGACCTTTCAGTGCACAGAGGCACATTTAAAGGTCCTGAGACTTCTTGAATCACAGGAATGTGATAGTTTAATTTACATTTTTTGACCTTGGATTTTTTTATTAGTTATTATCATTAATAACTTTTGGACATAGGATTTCTACAGAAGATAACCTGGAAAACTCTGCTACGTAAAGCATGGTTTTTGTTTGTTTTTTGGTTTTGGAGTTTTCTTGCACTACTTAGGGGTTTAAACCCAGAGCCTCGCACATGCTAGGCACGTGCTCTAATACTGAGCAGCACCCTCGACAGTTTTATTTCTCATTTTGAGACAGGGTCTCACTGAGTTGCCAAGGCTCCCTCTGGCCTCAAATCCACAATCCTTTCATCTCAGCCTCCCAAATTGCTGGGATTATTGGTGTGCACCACAGTGCCTGGCAGAATATTTTAATATGCCACAACAGGGTAGGTTGCTGAATAAACACCTTTTATTTCATATCAGAGCAAAATCTACATATGTCTTCATAAATTTTCAATGTTGGATCCACAAAATTGACCCCTTACACAACAAATTATGTCTTTGCCATTTAATCAGCAGTGCCAAGAAGATGAGCCAGGCACAGTGGCTCATGCCTGTAATCCCACTGACTCCGGAGGTGGAGGTCGGAGGATCGTAGGTTCAAGGGCAGAGGCAGCCTGAGTAACTTAGTGAGATCCTGTCTCAAGATAAAAAATGGGCTAGGGGTACAGCTCAGTGGTAGAATATTTGCAAGCATACATGAGGCTCTGGATTCAACCTCCAGGTACCACACAAACACACACAAAATGACACATGCTTTGCTTTCAAGGTGGTTATGATATAATTAGGTTTGTCCAAAAAGAAATGATGACAGAAAGATGACAAGGCAATACGCATAACATTTATGCTCTTATAAGGCAAAGAGGATTGGAATAATTAATGAAATGCACATATCTGTTGAGCACTTTCTATGTGCCCAGCAACTTTCTAGTTATGTTATATATAGTAATTCGTTTGCTCCCAAGAGCAAACATTGAAATTAGGTTCTAATTCTTCCTCATTTTACAAAGAAGTAATTCAAAAACTGAGAAAATAAGCAAATTCCATAGATCGCATAGCTATAAAAGGACACAATGGAAAAGCAATAGTGCAGACCTGGTTTGACTATGATTATAGTTTGAATTTGAAGGAATTTTTCATCCTGAAGAAAATGCCTAATGTAAATTTAAGTATTTTCTATTTTTTTCTAGAAAATATCATTTGATATGTCATAGGTTTGTCTGAATGAAGAATTTTTATTTACTGTCAATTAAGATCATGTTCCAACTGTGTTTGATTTTAATTTTTAAAAAGTCTATATTTTTCAATAATAACAAATCCTTTGTGTTTTAACTCAGATTTCCTTTATTCACATGCCATATTCATGCCAGGTTTGCATAATTCAACAAGGCAATGGAGAGGTGCTATCAATTCTATAAATATCTGTGTGATTCAGGACCCACCGGTATAACAGTACAAATATTTTTAGCCTGAGGAAAATATTTGCAAGTATTAAAATACATATTCCAAACAGAATGTCATTGGTTAAATCACTTCAATAAATGCACTTTTTACATACAAAAGGAAGGCCCTTTCCTTTAACCCACATACAGGAGTTCTGGCCCATTTGTCATCTTTATCATTTAGCTTTAGATCAATTGATTATTGGCAGGCTGCTTCTGGTCCGGGCAATATAAACAGAAATATTCATCTCCAGAAGAAAATCAGTGTTCAGTCTCATTTTGAGCACAAAGAGACCTTGCCCTTGTATTTCACCAAATTGAAAGCAGCTTTTATTGATTTCACGTTGGACTAAATTTGTTACGGTTTCTACAGCAGTGGCAGAAACACAATTTGGAGATATTATTAACTTACAGATAAAAACGGATTTAAAAGTAGGCTAGACACATACTAGAAACGCTTTCAGTCCCAGGCACATGGGATAATTGGATTAATTGCAAAATAAAGTTGTTCTGACTTGTTTTTAGGAATTTTTTTAAATTAATAAGTTAGTGGGGTACAGAGTAGTAAGGCTTTGGCTATTTCCATTGCGTACCTATTACATCATTTTTGGTTACACTTACATCAACTTACATAATTTATGAAACCCTCTGATTAATATGTGGCAAAAATCAAATGCAATTATGGGTTATATTCCCATATTTTCCCCATGTATTCAGGGAATTGCATCATGTAACTTGAGATTATACTCTCTCCCTTTTCAGCTCTCTGTATTATTTCTCCTCCCCTTTCTCCCTTCCACAATCTTTGCTTCCTCCCATAAATCCCTCCCCCACTGCTTTCTACTCCACTTATATTTTCCCTTCTTAGAGAAGCCTGATTGTTCTTTTTATATATCTATATATTTATAATTTTTTCCTTCCTTTAAGATTTTTATTAATTGGGTAAAATGATTAAATAT